>CAUYRH010013445.1:0-65431 GCA_963574655.1 Perodicticus potto | reverse complement strand
TGGCATCACAGCTCACAGCAACCTCCAATTCCTGGGCTCAAGCGAGTCTTCTGCCTCTGCCTCCCAAGTAGCTGGGATTACAGGTGCCCGCCACACCTGGCCATTTTTTGGTTGCAGCCGTCATTGTTGTTCGGCAGGCCGGGCTGGATTCGAACCCGCCAGCTCAGGTGTACGTGGCTGGCGCCTTAGCCCGCTGAGCTACAGGCGCTGAGCCTGGAGCTTTTCTTATTAATCTTTTCTGTTAAACTTTTTGTTAAAGTATAGTATACATTCAGAAAAGAGCAAAAATTCTGTCTTTGCTCTATAATTTTACACAAAGGGAAAATAATTACCACCTCAGACCTCCCTCCTTCCATCTCTTTCACTTAACATCTGCCACCGAAAGTGTCACTGTCCTGACTTTTAACATGCTCAATTAGGTATCTCTGTTTCTGAACTCTGTGTAGTGTTTTCTATCTGGCTTCTTTTCAGTTAGCTCTGTAATGCTAATCTGTACTATTGTATGAGGCAGTGGGCCACTCTCATAGCTGTATTGTTTTCCATTATGCGAATATACTACTATTTACCTATCCATTCTGCTGTCAATAGGCCTTTGTGTTTTATGTTTTGGCTACTTTGAGTAGTATTGTTATAATTTTTTTTTTTAATACATGTCTTATGGTGGACAAATGTTTTGTATTTCTGTTGCGTAATACCAAATAATGAGTCCTGGAATCTATTTATTTTAAGTGCTTTCTTTGGTTTAGCATTTGCACAGTATATCTTGCCATCTTTTTACTTTAAGCATCTCGAATCCACTTTGTTTTCATTGTCTTTTAAGCTCTATATTAAAATTTTTAAAATCTTGCTTTATGCAGATCATGTATGTTATATTCACATATTATGTAGTATGTAATGCATGCTAAATAATGTTCTAAGTACTTTATATGTACTTATTTCACCCTATTTTTTGAAATTGTATTATTATGGTTATAAACTTTAGGTTTGCAATTATATTTTTTCCCCACATTGAGGTTACATTTTACTGTCTTTGGCTTATATTTTTGCTCTTGAGAAGTCATTTCCTAGTTAAAATGTTACTCCTTTCATGGTAATGTGTTTTCCTTTAAGATTTTGTTTGTTTTCTAGAATTATTATCTTGAAATTAATCTTGTGTGGCGTCTTGATTTTGTAGCTTGATATTTTATGATATTCTTTATAAGTATTAGGCTTCTGCCTCATTCTTGTACTTCTGTTACTCCCATGAATCATAGGTCGTAGTTAGACCTTTCTGCCTTTTTGTGTATTTCAATTTTATGTATCTCTGCTGTGTTGTAGATAATTTCTTCTGACCTTTCAGTTCACTTTTTTTTGTCATCTACTAAGTTTTAATTTCAGTTTGTTTTTTCATTTTTAGAAGTTTTCTTTTCTTCACGTCTCCTAGTTTACTCTTTATAATTATTTATTTCTTGCAGATATTTTCAGAATTATCTTTTATTTCTTTGAAGATTATAGTAGTTTTATAACCTGTTTAATGGTTATTATATCTGAAGAATTATGGGTCTGTTCTTGGTTTCTGGTATTTCTGCTGGTTCTCTTTCCTACTTGTTTGCTTAGGTGCTTGGTTAGTTTTGACTTGATTGTCTCCGTGTTCTAAAAACATCATGGTTGGAGTTCTTTGGTGTTTAGGATGAGGATGTGTTTCTTTAGGCAAGACTTTGATTTACTAACGTTAGGTGTTTGGAGGTACCATTAAGAGGTCACTGAATTTATGTTTTCAATTCTGGACCACTTAGGTAATGTGAACATCAGTAAGTGTGCTAGCCTGTGGCCAAAGCACATTAGCTGTTTCTGCCCTGTTATTACCTTCCTCTGTTAGGTATTAATACCAAAGTAGCTTCTCTGCTATCCCCTACAGGGGGTGGGGAAGGAGGGCACATGTTGATTTCTGCCTTACCCTTTGCTTTACAGATGTATCTTTTTGGGGGTACTATTCTATGTTAATGTTAGGGGAGTTTCTTATTTGTCTCTGCCTTGACAGATTTACTTCTGTTTTCCTTGCCCTTGAGATCACCAACACTGAATCCTATAATACATTAGTAAGAAATAACAAATACTCCGAGAGTGTAAGTGGCTGCAGTACCCCAGTATACTGTTTACTTCTTTGGATTCCTGTTTTTTTCTTAAATTTTGGTTTGAGTAATTTACAGTATTTGAAAAAATATGCTTACATTTAGATTTCCTTTTTTACCCTAGCATTTCTAGTTTTTATTTTTATTTATTTTTTAGTTGCACAGTTGAGAATGAAACTAAAAATAACTTTTGTTTTTTAAATAAGTTTGGAACATGCTTAGTGGTTTTTATTAACTAGATTAAGTGGATTACTATAGACTAGGAGGTAGTTATCAGTTGTTTGGGGGGGGCAGCTTACCTTTTGTGTTTATTACTAATGTTATTTATGCCTATGTTTTGATTTGCATTTAATAGTTTTCTTGTTTTAGGGATACAAATATTTCTGTCATGGCTCATTCAAAGACAAGGACCAATGATGGAAAAATTACTTATCCTCCTGGTGTCAAGGAAATCTCAGATAAAATATCTAAAGAGGAAATGGTGAGACGGTTAAAGGTGAGTAAAATTAAGTATGGTCTTTTGGACATCTGCTTAAGAGGGGATCCTCTGTGGAAAACATAGGGATGTATTTTTTTTTTTTTTTTTTTTTTGCAGTTTTTGGCCAGAGCTGGGTTTGAACTCACTACCTCTGGTATATGGGGCCAGCGCCCTACTCCTTTGAGCAACAGGCGCCACCCAGGGATGTATATTTTATGATAACTTAAAAAAGCAAAGCAGGAAATGGCAGAGAATGTTTCTAAGGGAGTAGATTAGAACAGTAGAGGCTGTTGATAATGGGAGAGTAATTAGAAAGGTGAAACTTAAATTTTTTAGGATTTCATACACTTGAATATAAAGAACAAGTTCATAATATTCTTATATTCCTTTTTATTGGTACAATCCTTTTTCCTATATCTCATTTCATTTATTTTCTAGAAAAAAACATTTTATTCTGAGAAAGGAAATTTTAAGACTATACCTAAGTACTTAGGCTATCTATTACTTATAAGTTATTTTGAGAACAGGTTAAAGAGCTTGACTGTTAACTCGACTATTAGATATATTATTATTCACCTGGATGTCAGGATGTCAGGGCTGTAAAACTTCCCTAAATTAATTATTGAGGGTAAAAGAAGTTTGGAACAAAGTACTATTATATATTGCTACATAGTGTGTTTTTATAAGGAAAAAAGGATACTGAAAGTAAAAGTTTCATATAAAGTCTTACTTTTACATAAAGTATTGGAATGTCAGGTATCAGATGTTTATCGTTCAGAGGGAAAGACATCTTGGACTAGTTTAAATTTACTAATAGGTGGATAATTTATCTAGTTGTGAACTTATGTATGTATGTATATTTTATTAAAAACAAACTTCTGTATATGATGCTTCATTTTCTGTGTGTTTACCTTCTCCTAGCCTATTGAATTTTTAGAGAGCTACTATATTTATTACCTCTGATTTGTTTATATATTCCTCAAGAGTATTAGGTGCACATCTTGATTGTTTGCTAAGAAACAAATTTTGACCTCAGAGTCTACACTTAAACGCTAATTAGCATTTAGTGTCCTTTAGAGATGTTATTTTCTCAGATCTTTTTTAATTTGGAGGACTCATAAGTTATTGACGAGTTTAATAATAGCATTTGAGTTTTTTTTTTTTTTTTTTTTTTGAGACAGCCTCAAGCTGTCACCCTGGATAGAGCGCTGTGGCATCACCGCTCACAGTAACCTCCAATTCCTGGGCTCAAGCGAGTCTCTTGCCTCCTCCTCCCAATTGGCTGGTACTACAGGCACCCGCCACAATGCCCGGCCATTTTTTGGTTGCAGCCGTCCTTGTTTGGCGGGCCCGGGGGCTGGATTCGAACCTGCCAGCTCAGGTGTACGTGGCAGGCGCCTTATCCTGTTGAACTACAGGCGCCGAGCCAGCATTTGAGTTTTTATTATCTATACTTTGAGTAAATTTAGTGTTTAATCTTGGTGGAATGCTTTTCATAGTACTCATATATAGCATTTGTAGTACGCTTCCGTTATTTTTGTATACATTTATACCTGGCAGTAATCTAGTTGTACTTTTCCTCACTTATTTTCCTAATTTACACTTCCAACTGTTTTTCATGTCACTTCCTCTTCATGTCTTCCAGAGAAATATAAAAACGATTTTATGTGGGATAGTAATAATTTTTTATTTTTTTTTACTTAATTACTTAATGTCTCATTCTTTTGTGAAGCAATCTGAAGAAATAGTTCCATGTACTTAGTTCTCTTTTTTCTCTTTGTGCCTATTCCTAAATATATATGCAGTCAAAGCATATATCTTAAAAGTAATAAATTTAAAAAGTTAGAATAGTCCTGAACATCATATGCTTTGACTAACTAATTATTGTGCTTGATTGGAAGTAGTCTACTGGTGGTTCTGGTATCTGGTATAATAGAAGTAAGGGGTTGCTTTGTGAGAAACATTGTTTTCACCACTGCTCTGAGAATTTAATGTGAAATTGAACCACTTATTACTCAGGAGTCTGTCTCTATAGCAAGTGGAAGTCCTTGCAGCATAAAGAACCAAAGCATAGACTTTGATATTTGTTGGCCAGCTCTACTTGTTGCTTAGTATTTGCAGCACCACCTAGTGGATGCTGAGTGGTCACATTTCACCACTGGAGTTGTATTTCAATGTCAATTCCTGTTAAGACAAACAATTTTAAGTTTCATTTAAAGTAGGAATAGTACAGACTGAAGTCATCATTGTAACTACTGAAATTGAAGTTAGGGAAAATGTTTCATAGAATTCATTCTATATTATTTGTTACCATTCTGTTTTCTACCTCCCCTTTTACATAAATAACTATTTTTGAAAAAGGAACCATTTTCTCTACCTTCTTTCTGCTCACCACATACATGCCTTGGTGTCAAAGACCCATCCATATATTCTCTTTTACTGTGGTGCAAGAAATATTTTGTTGGATTTTATTGTGGTCATGTCGTGGTAGCTTTTCAAAGTGTTGAGGGATATCTTTGACATCCTTTTTTGAATATGTTTGTATTTTTTTACTGAATATATAAAACTATGTGATTGGAGTGATTTAATGTCTCAGATGGAACACTGAATTGTCATCCATCCAAGAGTTTTCTTTAGGTCTATACGTTTTCTCCTAGTGATTAGTCTGGTTGTACAAGTGAGACTAGAAGTTTCAACAAATATCCTATTGGATTTCTTCCAAAAATGACTACAACATCAGGCTAATTTTAAAGCCATGTTAGCAGATATATTGGGTAAATGAAAAATATTTGACTTAGTCTTTTAAAGAAAAGTTTACCTCTACATTTAGAGGGATCTTGTTCTCTTAAGTAGATACTTTTTGCAGAAAAATAGAATCTCTGTAAGTTGACTGCCTGGGAGACCGGAACAAACTGGTCAACATATGGAGGTGGTCATCATAAGGAATCAGGATTCCTGTTCTGATATGTACACGTGATGCATGTCTTGTCTATGAAAATTAGGTCAATTTAAGGAGATGGTCAGTGTAGGGAAGTGGTCAACTACTGAGGTGTTCTACTGTGTTATTTATTTGAAGTTAACCTTTGCAGTTAATATGGCATTATATCAAATCACTGTATTTTTACATGGAACATTTCATTGATTATTTTGTTTTTGTGTAGATGGTTGTGAAAACTTTCATGGATATGGACCAGGACTCTGAAGAAGAAAAGGAGCTTTATCTAAATCTAGCTTTACATCTTGCTTCAGATTTTTTCCTCAAGCATCCTGATAAAGATGTTCGCTTACTAGTAGCCTGCTGCCTTGCTGATATTTTCAGGATTTATGCTCCTGAAGCTCCTTACACATCCCCTGATAAACTAAAGGCAAGTACTAAATTAAAGAACTCCAAGATTGACTATACTTGGTTTTGTCATTCTAAAATGAGAGTTTTAAAGTATTTAGATAATTTCTTTGGATTTGTTTTGTTTGTTTCTTTCTTTTTTGAGACAGAGTCTTTCTCTTTTACCCAAGCTAGAGTGCAGTTGTATCATTATAGCTCACTGCAACCTCAAACTCTTGGGCTCAAGTGATCATCTAGCTTTAGCCTCCTGAGTTGTTGGGACTACAAGGTGTGTGGATCATGCCTGACTAATTTTTTTTTAAAATATTTTGTAGAGACAGGATCTATCCACTTTGCTCAGGCTGGTCTTGAACTCTGGCCTCAAGTGATCCTCCTGCCTCCGCTTCCCAAAGTGCTTGCATAACTGGTGTGAGACACTGCACCTGGTTGGATTCTTTGATGTTAGCTGCAGTAATCATTTGTTAAACTTCTATTTTCTTTAGAGCTTACTTTTGAAAAACAGTTTCTGGTCTTGAGGCTAAGAAGTAGATTAATATAGTGTATACTCTTCTTTTTTATTTAGCCCTACTTTTTTCCATATAACTTTAGAGGCAATTCCTTTTTTTTTTTTTTTTTTTTTTTTTTTGGAAGATCTATATTAAAGAGCATGGTCATTATTTACTTAAATGACAGTATCTAATATAAATCTGAATTTATAATAGAAGCTGCTATTACATTTAATTGGAAGCTGTGGTGTGAATTGTTTTGAAGAAAATACAGTGAAAAAAATTTTAACATTAAGGTAGAAAAGACTTATAGTACTTAGTTATGGTAGTTGTAAGTAAAACCACATGAACACAGAAATCTTTAAAAGATAAGAAAGGGAATAACATGATTAATCCGTTTAGAAAAATGGTAGTAGAACGCCTGATGTCCTTAGCACTGTGGGAGAAGATATCAAATGATTGTAAGGCAGGTCAGGTGGGAATTAAAACAATAATAATAAAAGACAGTTGTGGAAACTGGGGGTTTGAGAGTGAGTCCACAGGAAGATTATTAATGCACAGTGTGAAAGAATGGCAGACAATTTATGTTTATTTCGCTTAACAAATCTTGTTACTTATGTATCAGGAACTGGTGTCAAGGGGCTGGCTAAAAACCCCTAAAATCCTAGACATAGTTCCTGGATTATGGAGTTGCTTCTTGATAATTGGAATGTGGAACCTGCTCATTTGATCAATTCTGCCAAAATGCAAATAAGGGATACCCAAACTGGTTCAGGCCTGCTTGTTTTATATTTTGATTAGTAAAGAATACCTAGGATGAAGGAAATAGAAGGCCAGTATTTGTCATTTAAAAGTGGAATTGAATTATAAAATTTGAGAATGGCTAGAGACATATTGTAGATAACATAAGTTGGTCCATGTATTTGTGAATCCTAGTATAAGGCATGATTTCTAGTTGTAAGCCTCTAATTTGGGGATGCTTGATTGCTTTAATGAATGATTCTGTTTCTTTGATTTTAATTTCTGGCTCTTCCTCACTAGATGTCCTGTTGGCATTCTCGCTAAGAAAAAGTCTAACTTAGGTCTGCTACTACACAATTTGTTTACTTCTCATGGGGATTTCTTAGTTTGTATGATCAGTGACCTGTCTTAGGGCCTTGGAATAAAGAAAAATTCTCTTAAAAGAATAACTGTAAATCTGTACTGTTTATAACGGCAATTTACGAGAAGCATATGAAGCAGCTGAGAGTAAGATCTTTGCAGATTATTCCCTACCTAAAAAATTCAAAGTACTTTATATTATGATAATTTTTTTTGTCTTTTTCTAAATGGCTCTTTTTCGTTTAGGAGTATAGTACTTGAAAATTAGTGATTACTGCTTTCTAAATATTTGTGGGATAATTTTTACTATTTTGAGTAGCATCAAGTTCATTTTTTAGAATCTGTGGTAGTGTTATGCGTATTAGAAAATTGTGAGACCTTGACCTTACTTTTTCACTGGCAGTTTGTTATTCTCAGCTCATACCCTTTTTATACACCTGGCATCATGTGTAGATCAGTTATCATTGGTGAAATTATAAATGACTGTTGTCTTTCCATCTCCAGATAGAGTCAGTATGTCTTCTCTTTTAGACAACCAGGAAGGATTCGTTCATGGAGAACATATTTTACACAGTACTACTCTCAAAGTAACTTTTTTAAAAAAAATTGACCAATTTTTAAAGGGTGTACTTTTAGAAACATTTTAAAATTTTTTGTGGTACATAATAGTTATATATATTTATAGGGTACATGTGATGTTTTGATATAAGCATACATGGGTATTAATCAAACTGGGGTAATTGAAGTATCTGTCACCTCAAGCATTCCTGTTTTCTTTGTATTTTGAACATTCTAATTCCACTTTTTTAGTTACATTTTAAAGTACACTATAACTTATTTTTGACTATAGTCACTTTGTTGTGCTATTAGATATTGTTCATTCTGTTTATCTTAACTGCATTTTTGCACCCACTTTATCCCACATCTCCTCTACCCTTTCCAGTCTCTATTAACAATGATTCTACTTTATGTCTCCCTGAGATAAATTGTTTTACTCTTTTAGCTTGCACATGTGAATGAGAATATGTGAGATTAGTCTTTCTGTGTTTATTTCACTTTACATAATATCCTCCAGTTTCACCCATGTTGTTGCAAATGACAAGATTTCATTCTGTTTTTATGGCTGAATAATATTTTATTGTACCACATTTCCTTCATTCTGTCATCTGTTGATGGACGCTTAGTTTCATTCATGGCTGGCTATTGTGAATGGTGCTGCAGTAGCATGTGAGTGCAGATAACTCTTTGGCATACTGATTTCCTCTATTTTGGATTAATATTTAGCAGTGGGATTTCTGGGTCATGTAGTGGTTCTGTTTTTATTTTTTTGAGGAACCTCTGTACCATTATCCATAGTAGTTGCCCTAATTTACATTTCCACCAACAGTGTACGATGGTTCCCTTTCTCCACATCCTTTCAAGCATTCATTATTGCTTACCTTTTGGATAAAAGCCATTTTAACTGGGTGAGATTATATCTCTTTGTAGTTTTGATTTGAATTTCTCTGATGACTAATGACGTTGAACTTGGTTTCATTTACTTATTGGCCGTTTTTTTGTATGTCTTCTTTTCACAAATGTCTATTGAGATTTTTGCCCATATTTAAAGGCTGATTATTTGAATTTTTCCTATTGAGTTGTTTGATCTCCATACATATTCTAGTTGTTAATCCCTTGGTAGACAGGTAGATTTCTCTCAGTCAGTTGTCTCTTCATTTTGTTGATTATTTGCTGTGCGTAATCTGTTTAGCTTGATGTGATACCATTCGTCCAATTTTGCTTTAGTTGTCTGTGCTTTTGGGGTATTTATCAAGAAATAATTGCTCAGACTGAGGTCTTGAAGTGTTTTTGCGATGTTATCTCTTAGTAGTTTTAAGTCTTTAATCCATTTGGATTTAATTTCTATATATGTTGAGTGACAGGGGTCTAGTGTGATTCATCTGCATATGGATATCCAGTTTTCTCAGCACAATTTATCGAAGAGTCCTTTTCCCAGTGTATGTTCTTGGCACTGTTGTTGAAAATGAGTTTACGCACGCCTGTAATCCTAGCACTCTGGGAGGCTGAGGCAGGTGAATTGCCTGAGTTCAAGAGTTTGAGACCAGCCAGAGCAAGAGCGAGACCCCATCTCTAAAAAAAAACAAAAAACAAAAAATAGCCAGGCAAAGATAGCTAGGCTTTGTGGCAGGCGCCTGTAGTCCCAGCTACTCTGGAGGCTAAGACAAGAGGACAGCTTGAGCCCAAGAGCTGGAGGTTGCTATGAGCTATGACGGCACAGCATTCAACCCCAGGGTGACTGAGTGAGACTCTGTCTCAAAGAAAAGAAAGAAAATGAGTTTACTATAGACGTATGGATGTGTTTGTGTATTCTCTTATCTGTTCTATTCCATTGGTCCCTGTGTTTGTTTTTATGTCAGTACGATACTTTTTTGGTTACTATAGAACTGTAGTATAATTTGAAGTCAAGAAATGTGATTCCTGCAGTGTTGTTCTGCTTGCTTAGGATGCTTTGGCTATTTTGGGTGTTTTAACAATATTGGTTTTGCCTATCCATGAGCAAGCATGTAATAGCTTTCCATTTTTGGTGTTACCTTGTTTCTTTCATCAATGTTTTATAGTTTTTATTACAGAGATCTTTCCCTTGTTTGATAAAATTTATTCCTAAATATTTTATTAATCTTTGTAGTTATTGTAAAGGAGATTACTTTTTCAGATTGTTCACTGTTGGCATATAGAAATGCTGCTGATTTTTGTATGTTGATTTTATATCCTGCAGCTATTGTATTTATTTATCAGTTCTAATAGTTTTTTTGTAGAGGTTTTAGGTCATTCTTTTTTATTTTTTTTTTTTTGAGACAGAGTCTCAAGTTGTCGCCCTGGGTAGAATGCTGTGGTGTCATAGCTCACAGCAACCTCTAACTCTTGGGCTCAAGTGATCCTCTTGCCTTAGTTTTTCTATTTTTAGTGGACGGGGTGTTGTTTTTTGTTCAGACTGGTCTTGAACCCATGAGCTCAAGCTGTCCACCTGCCTCGGCCTCCCAGAGTGCTTCGATTACAGACATAAGCCACTATGCCCTGCCTGCTTTAGGTTATTCTAAATAAAAGATCATATGGTATGCAAACAAAAATAATTTGACCTTTTCCTTTCCAATTTGGATGTCCTTTTTCTTTCATTTGTCTTATTGCTCTAGCTAGAACTTCTAATATTGTACTGAATAACAGTGGTAAAAGTGAACATCTTGTTCCTTATCTCAGAGGAAAGGCTTTTAAGTTTTTTTCTCATTCAGTAAAGTACAAGCTGTGGGTCTGTCATGTTGCTTTTGTCATGGTGATGTATGTTCCTTCAATCTATGCCCACTTTTTTGAGAGTTTTTATTATGAAAAAGTATTTAGTTTAATTTTATCGAATATTCTTTCAGCATTAATTGAAATGATCATATGGTTTTTGCCCTTCATTCTGTTAAAGGATGGATTGATGTGCGTATATTGAACCATCTTTGTATCTTTGAGATGAACCCCACTTGATCATGATAGATAATCTTTTTAAGGTGGTGTTGAATTTGGTTTGCTAGTATTTTTTGGAAGATTTTTGCATCTGTGTTTACCAGAGGTATTGGCCTATAGTTTTGTTTTTTGAAGGGGGTACTTTTGATAGAGCTTTTCTTATGAAGGTGCTTAGTCATTTACATATTAAATTTTCTTTTTAAACTAAGCTTGCTATTTTACTAAAAGGGAAACATGTTTCCTTTTATTGATAACATACTTCCTTTGCAGAATTAATTTTTCTAATTTTAAGCCTTTTCCCTACTGTTCAAAAATATCCTCATTTCTCTTGAAGCTCATTTTCATAAAAACTTGACTTGGAATGACACTGAACCTGTCTTTATCCAGATACAAAAGGGGATGTAGTCATAAATCAAACACAAGAGATGGGAATAGATTTGAGAAATGGTGGGGGAAAAGCAAGCAATTACAGTGTTTAGATAGGAATCTTGACGAGTTCACTTCTGATGGTATTTAAAAAATTTCTAAGCTTCTATATGGGATATACTGTCTTTATCACTTAATGGTGTTTTGCTTTGCTTTTTAAGTCTTAAGATTCCTAAACCATGCCCTTGCTATGTAATTACCACATATTATGCTATTCTGGCAAACCTTATCTCTGAGACATTTCAACATTTTTTATTTTAAAATTAGTATAAATTTTAGTTGACTCAGTTTTGGGGTCTGTTTGATAACTTGTTATAAGGTGAAGTTTTTTTTTTTTTTAATGTATTTTAAGATCATGATAAATATCTTTTGTATTAACCTGGATAGAGTTGGAGAACATTCTTTTTAACAAAGTATCACAAATTTAGAAAACCAAGTATCCAGTGTACTAATACTAATACGAAGCCAGTAGATGAACTAATATATGCCCACACAAGAGATAAACTCAATTTAATTCAAGTTGGGAGGAGGTGGGAGGAGAGAGGATTGGTGTGCTGTCACCTAAAGAGCACAGTGTAAGGGTATATGCACACTTCTTGCGTGAGGGGCACGACTACAAAATGACCTTACCTAACAGATGCAAACATTGTAACCTAATTGTTTGTACACTTACATTAATCTGAAATTAAAAGATCATGGCAAGTGATTTATTATTTTCCTGTGAAGGATAGTGATAATACTTAGTGTTCATTTAAAGATGTACTTTTAAAAAATTCTAGCAAAATATGGTTTTTTTCCTTACAGTCTTTATGATTTATTTTGATATATACCTATAAGTGCTGAATTAGCTTTAGGAGTTAGTTGATATTTTCACTTAGCATTTATAATCTAAACAATACTTTCTCATTTTTTTTTAAAGGATATATTTATGTTTATAACAAGGCAGTTGAAGGGGCTGGAAGATACAAAGAGCCCACAATTCAATAGGTATTTTTATTTACTTGAGGTAAGTATTACATTTTGAGGTGATTATTTTAAACTTGTTTTTTGTGCATGTAATTTTTACCAAAGTGTTTACCTTTTAACCTCTTACTTTCAGAATATTGCTTGGGTCAAGTCATATAACATATGTTTCGAGTTAGAAGATAGTAATGAAATTTTTACCCAACTATACAGAACTTTATTCTCGGTCATAAAGTAAGTTTATGTTACTAAGTATATAATACGTTAAAAAGTATAAAAGTACAGAATTTTTAACTTCATAGATAAATCTGCATAATTTAGTATCTTGATTAGAAGGCTAAGAGATAACTAAATTTGTTCTTATAGCTATTTTTAAAATGAATGGTGCTTAATTAATTTTATAATATAAGAAACAGTATTCTGGTTAGAGAAATGGCATGAAATCAATATAAAATTCTTTTTGGATTACATTATTTATGTAATTACGTATAAACTCCTTAATGCATGTGGCTATTTGAGCTTTTTGTGTATTCTTTAAAATTATTTACTAGAATTAACTTCAAAGCAGTTTGACTTTCTGAATTGAAGGCAAAATTGAAGGCTTTTGATTATCATTTTTGATTGTGAAACTGGCTGAAATTAGGTAAAAGTAATATATGAAATGCAGTTTAAAATACACTTTGGATACTCTTGTAAGATTTGGAAGAGAGGGAAGCTTTAAATGAATATATAGACTTTCACTTAATGGTTTAGTATCATTTTATAAAGTGTAAAGTTTGGCAGTATAGCTTATGAATAAATCTGATACATCTCAGTTATACTTTGAATAAAATGTCTATTTTGAATTTCAGCAATGGCCACAATCAGAAAGTACATATGCACATGGTAGACCTCATGAGCTCTATTATTTGTGAAGGTGATACAGTATCTCAGGAGCTTTTGGATACAGTTTTAGTAAATCTGGTACCTGCTCATAAGGTAAGTAGCATTGTTTGTATGTATGTGTGTGTGTATATACAAACTCTTAACACTAAAATGTGTTTAAAGCCCATTAATAGTAAGGTTCAACATAGATTCTAAATAACAATTTATCCTGCTACAACTTTAGTTTTAGTGTTGATTGTATAATAGTAATGTGTAGTTAGTGTATTTAATGTGTATTAAAACATGATACACTCATTAGTAACAATGGAAAGAATAATAGATTTAGTCATGTAATAAAATATTTGTTATAATTCACTTTTATATAGATTGTATTACAGGGAGTGAGTTAAACAGATACTTAGATGCTGTTACATAACCATGTATTTTGGGAGGTGGAACTACTTAGGGTCTGAACTATAAGACATGGAAATATAAATAGAGAGGAGGGGGTGAAATTAAAGAGGAAGTCTCTACCAACTAGGAGACAAGGGGTATGATGATGACAGTGTTTCTTGCCTAGGTGATGTTATTCAAGATGTGTTTATTTTTCTTGTATGTGTGTGTGTGTGTGTTTGATTTTGATTTTTGTTTTTGTTTCTTTTTTTGAAAGTGACAGACTCACTAGTTGGAAACATATTTCTGTGACTTTGAAGGGATCTGGGTTAAGGAGAGGAACACAGGAATCACCAGCTTAATGACCTTTGCAAACTTAACACTACTCTGAGAAAATATAATTAAGTCTGCAGCTACACAGCATTGACATAATGTTTCAGTGAAAGTGATTTCATAATTCAAAATTTCTAAACCTAAGGAATAATCTATCAATGCTGAAAGTAGGCAGATACTATAAATAGTAAGATTACTTTACAAAGATGCAGAATAATACATAAATTAGATAAAAATCATATATATTGGGGTGCTGTGGTTTCCAAGTCAGCTACCATCTTGCTCCTCTACTTACCCCTCCTTCTTGCTGTGCCTCTGGGATGTAATCCACTATCTCCTGACCCCAGCCCAGCCCACCTCTTGTCTGTGGAGACTGTGGGAGGGAAGGTGGAAGACTCCCTCCTTTGTCATTGTGCTTTGTCATTGTGCCCCAGTTAGGGGCCCCTATTATCCTTTTTTATTAAATGAGCTATGAAAACCAGCCTGGGACCCAGCTACTGTTGCTTGACCAGGGCACATGAGCAGGGCGACCTGGCCTGTGCCACAAGCTCTCCTCCCAGTGTGCTTGGGGGTCGGGGCTGGGGTTTATGAATCCAACTACAGAATGTCCTAGAAAGGAAGGCTGGATTTTTAGGAGAAAACCCACTAGGCCTCTCAAAGGGGCTTGCACCTGACAGAGTACCCACCCCTTTAGAGCCTGCATCTACTTGTCAGCTGTGCTAAACAATCCCTCTGGACACAGATCCAGTATTGAGCTTGGCTCTCTGCACCTAGCAGCTGACTACCAGAGGAATCCAGGGTTCCCATATATCATTTGTCATGAAAAAGACTTTGTCCAGGGCACCTCATAAATGCATATTTTCTTTTTGCATTAGGGAGAGGGTCTGTAGGTCCATCCAGAACCTAGAATTCAATCCTCTGCTTAGTCTGTTTAGCTTAGACTGTAAATTCCCCAAGGAGTTTTCTGTTTTGCAGCCCTTTACATAATTTTAGCTTTTAGTAGTTTAGTGAATGTTTATGTTTAAAAAAAAAAAAAAACCCAGCTCAGTGCTTGTAGCTCAAGCGGCTAAGGCACCAGCCACATACATCAGAGGTGGTGGGTTTGAATCCAGCCAGGGCCTGCCAAACAACAATGACAGCTACAACCAAAAAATAGCCAGGCTTTGTGGCGAGTGCCTGTGGTCCCAGCTTCTTGGGAGGCTGAGACAAGAGAATCTCTTAAGCCCAGGAGTTGGAGGATGCTGTGAGCTTTGACACCATGGCACTCTACCCAGGGAAACAGCTTAAGGCCCTGTTTCAAAAAATAAAAAAATAAAAACCCCTAAAAAAGGAATAATGGTAAAATATGTTTAAATAAGAGCCAAAAAACACATTAGCTAGACAGATGAACGGAATTAAGCAAAAGTTTATAAGAAAGGAAAAATGGTCATTGAAATTAAAAACCTGACAGGATTATATATAAGAAATTGAGAGAACTGGGATAGATGTGAGGAAATGATATAGACATAGTGAGATAAAGAAAACATGAAAAATAAGGTCCAATATATTTGATAGTGATCAAATAGAACAACAGAAAGAAACATAGAAAGTAGAGATGATATTCAAGTAGAAATTAACTTAAAATATTCCTAAAATAGTGAAAAGCACGAATTTATGGATTAGGTAGAAAAGATGCAACAAGCAGAATAAATAAAGAAAAAAAATCTGTCCAGGAACATCCTGGAGAAATTCTGGAACACCAAAAACAGAAATAATATATAAAGCACTCAGAATGAAAAGCATAGCCCTTACCAAAGAAGGAAGGTTAAAGTGATGGCTGACTTCTAAATTGCAATCATAGGTGCCAGCAGATAATGAAAGTATATTTCCAGAGTGCCATGGTAAAATAATTATCAGCCAAGAGTGACATAACCAGTTTTAGTTAAACGAAGACATTAAATATTCACAAGTCAATAATTCTTCCTGAAAGAACTATATACTAGGTGTGTACTTTAGGATGAAGGAAACTCGATTGAAAAGTGACATGTAAGAATGAATGAACAAGAAATGTTCTAAATAGGAACTGATACATAAAATAAAAATAGCAATAATGATTATAATGGTTAATTACAGGAATATGAGCAAATTGTTCTTAAACTACTGGATATAATATGTAAGATTGAGTGGTTTAATAGAATTAAAGGATGATAAGATTCTGGGATGATCAGAAGTATTTAGAGCTATTGTACTAAAATTTTAAGGTTTATAATAAAAGGAAGAATTATAATAAATGTAAATGGCCTGGATTTACTACATAAAGTAGATTTTTAGATTAGATTGAAGGTAACAATCTAAGCTGATCGTTGTTAATAAGAAATTCAAAAATGTTGAGTATAAAAAGGATAGAAACCATTTATCAGGCAAATACAAACCCAAAGAAAACTGAGATGGCTTATACTAATCTAAGACTTAGTAGTCTTTAAATAATGGTTAAAAAAGGGCTTTATGTAATAATAAAAGATTCAGTACTCAGGAAGATGTCTAAACTTGTATGTACACAGATGTAAAATATATAAAGCATAAATCGAATGAAGTAGGAGAAAAGCAAATTCACAATTTAGTGTGCCATTTTAATAGTTTTTCAGTGATTATAAATCAAGTTAGATCAAGAGTTTGTTAGAATATTGAGGATTTTAACATAAAAGTACAAGTTTACTAGTAAGTATAATTAATCTCACATAATAAATCATAATGGCAATTATAAAAAATTTAGACATGATAATTAACATGTTACATATTAAAACTTATGGAACTTAGCTTAAATGTAACTTGATAGCCAA
The DNA here is from genome assembly GCA_963574655.1 of Perodicticus potto. Lineage (NCBI taxonomy): Eukaryota > Metazoa > Chordata > Mammalia > Primates > Lorisidae > Perodicticus > Perodicticus potto. The sequence goes on along the minus strand of CAUYRH010013445.1, from coordinate 48,611 downwards.
GTGACTATTTTAAGGTTAAGAAAATGTCAGAATAAACAAAGTGTACAAGGAACACTTGAATGAACATGAATTAATGAAATAGAAGACACAGTGATGTTCCACCAAAACCCCAAATTGGTCGTTTGGAAAATATATTAAATAGGCAAATGCTTCACAAGTCGAATTAAAGAATTGGGCACAAGGGGCACCTGTGGCTCAGTGAGTAGAGAGCCGGCCCCATATACCGAGGGTGGCAGGTTCAAACCCAGCCCTGGCCAAACTGCAGCAACAACAACAACAAAATAGCTGGGTGTTGTGGCAGGCACCTGTTGTGGCAGCTACTCAGGAGACTAAGGGAAGAGAATTGCCTAAGCCCAAGAGCTGCAGGTTGCTGTGAGCTGTGACACCACGGCACTCTACTAAGGGCAATAAAGTTAGACTCTGTCTCTTAAAAAAAAGGGGGGGGACACGATGTGAGTATACAGTTTTAGAATGAAATGAAGAACACAAGCATGGAAAAGATCGAAACACAATTCAATGAACGATATGTTATACTAACCTATTAGACATTGGAACAAATTTCTAGAAAATTAAACTTGCCAAATTTGTCTCGAGAGAAAATCTTGAGTATCTTTTAACCAATAAAGAATTTCAATTGACTTTAAAAATTCTAGCCATAAAACAAATGGCTTCCTTTCAAATGGTAGTAATAACAACAGTAACAATAATAGCTCAGAACTCAAACCAGCAACAAAAGAACCTAAACCCTTCAGTAGGAGATTTCTGTTGATCATTTAACTGGCATACAGTCCTAATCTTCGGTAAACTTCAGATTATAGAACGGAAGGGATACTCCATAACTCAATGTTTGAGCAGAGCATGATCTTCTTGAGGAAACCAGGAAAGAACTAATCAAGAAAAGAGAATCATAGGCGGATTGAACTTGTGAGTACAGTCGCATAGTTCTAATATAGAGTAATAGCTTCTAGAATGGTATAGTGCTATTGACAATGAACAAATCAGCTTTATTTTAGGAATACAAGGATGAATTAACATTAAACAATGCAAGTGATAGAATAAGGAATATTTGTTTACAATGGTAGATCAGTGAAAAATATTAACATGGAAAAAGTGATAAATTTATGATAAAAACTCTTAGTAAATTTGAAGTAGAAAGGAACTGCCTTAAACTTATATGGAGATATTTGCAGTGTAATATTTAAAGATGAAATGTTGAAGTGTTATCTTTGAAGTTAGGAACATTGTAAAAATGTTTTACTGAGACAAAAGGGAAGTATACTATATCTAGTCAGCATTATACTAGAGGTCTTAATTTAGTGGAATAAAAGAAGACTATATAAAAGGAGTAGAAGGAAAAAAAACTAAGTTTGTAGATGATATTATGCAATGAATAAAACTGTACACATTCTAGAACAGATAAAATTATGAAAGGTTGCTAGATATAAGAATATACAAAAATTGGTTAGCATAATTTCAAAAAATTTTCACCTATAGCTTTAATAAGACATAAGTTACTTAGAAATTTGACAAAGTAGGCATGACCTTTATGTTGAAGATCATTGTAGTTGACTAAAAAAGTATAATGGAAGAAGCATTGAGAGATTTGTTATTTATGGAAGAGGGGCCTGTCAGTTTTCTGCTTACCAGTCAATTATTTAAAACAGAAACTGGTAGCATATGCTTGTGTGTATAAATTGACAAGCTGAATCTAAAATTCACATGGGAAAGCAAGTGGCCAGAAAAAACAAACCATTTTGAAGAACAAGAAAGTGGAGACCTGGTGTTGATACATTATTTTCATACTTCCTTTGACTATCATCAGGCAGTAATAGACAAAAGGACATTGGAAGTATTGTAGAATTTATAAGTGGATGCATGGTTATGTAGAAAGTGAGAGAGCATGTATTACAAGTCATTGAAAAGAGCAATGGACTGCTTAATTATTATGTGGCAATTGATTATTTGGGAAAAAACAAAATCAGATTACATTTTGTACCATACATAAAAAATACAGGTGGAGTAAAGTTCTTAATCTGAAAAATAATACTTTAAAATTTTATTTGGAAATAAAAAAAATGTCTTTATAAACTTAGGGTAGGAATGACTTTCTTAAGAAAGATGTAGAAAGCAGAAGCCGTGCAAGAAATGACTGATCTATTTGATGTACTAAAATAAAAACTTCTATCCACAATAGCCAAGATACGGAATCAACCTGTGACTATTAGGAGATGAATGGATAAAGAAAATGTGGTGTATATACACCATGGAATATTATGCAAAAAGAACTAAATCGTACCATTTACAGTGACATGGATGGAACTGGAGGTCATTTGTTAAGTGAAATAAACCAGACACAGAGAGACAAATCTGTGTTCTCCCTCATCTATGGGAACTAAAAAAGTAGAGCTCACGGAGGTTGTGAATAAAATGGTGGTTACCAATGGCTGGGAAGGAAATGAAGTTGGGAAATTAAAAGAAGGTGGGTAAGGGGTACAAAAATAGATAGAAGGAAAGCTCTAGTATTTGATAGTAGTAATATTTCAGAATAGCGAGAAGATTTGTAATACTCCCAGCCCAAGGAAAAGATAAGTTTTTGAGGTGATAGTTACTTCAGTTCCCCCAATTTGATCATTACACATTGTATATGTGTGTCAAAATAGTAATATGTCAAAAGTCATTAAAAAGAAACTTTTGTATACTTTAAAACATCATAAACACTGTAAAAAGGTAAACATAGATTAAGATGTATTACTATACATAGACAGATGGTTCCTGACTTGGGATGACTTGTAATTTTTCGACATTATGATGGGTCTTCAGGGTATTAAATTAATTTGACAGGGGATAGCCTCATCATAAATCAAAGAGCATCTACAATTGACAGAAGTTTAGGGTATAGAATTTATAGAGAAATTTTACAAATAAGAACAAGACAAAACAGCCCGATTGAAAATGGCAAAGATAGAATTTACAGAAAATTATTTCTCATATGTATAAGACATATATTATTTAATGTTCCTGCATAGCAGAATCAGTAATAAGCTGAGGCATATTATATAGTGAAATACTAAACAGCAGTTAGAAATGAATAAAATAATATCATACAAGCATCAAAGTGGGTAAACCTAAAATTATGTTGAGTGAAGAATATAGAGAGTATACCTGTTCACTGTAACATGTTTAAATTGGAGTAGTGACTCTAGTAGTTTCTTCCATGTGGATCATTATCAGAATCTCTTAGAAACACATTTTCTTAAGGTATTTTTTCTTGCACCTTTCCTCCCTGTACATGACTATTATGTTTCCTGTTGTATCCTTGGACACGCTCTGAGATGTGCTTGAGTAAATCTGCTTCCCTACAGCTGCCCCCAAATCCTTCCTCACCTGTGGGATCCCCTCATTGATGTCCACTGTAAAACCCAGTTTAAACTATTACGATACTTTGGGTCTTCTGGACCTGGAGTGGAACAGCCTATATTTGTACTCAGCTGAACTGATTTGACTTGAGGACTAGATTTAGTGTAACTGAGTGTCTCCTTTGCTATCTAATAATATATTTTATGAACATTTTTATGTAGTTTTCATTATGTTATAAATAAGATAAGAAGTGAATATAGTCATCTTTGCATGGAAGGAATCTTAAGATCCTTGTAGTCCACTTACTCCTAAGAAAAGTGGCTTTGCCTTCTCCATTTTATTATAATTGAGTCTTGGCTTTTTCACTTATTTACTCAAGTAGTTTATTAAAATACAGGTACTATTTTGCTTAGTTAGAGTTATGTAATACAGATATTTATGTTTTTCAGAATTTAAACAAGCAAGCATATGATTTGGCAAAGGCACTACTGAAGAGGACAGCTCAAGCTATTGAACCATATATTACCAATGTAAGTCTGCTTGTAATTGGTTGTCAGAAGGATTAAGCCAAAACCTTAAAAGACTCGTTAGAAGAAAAATTTCAGCAAATAGTATATACTTTTGACCATTGGGTTATGTATTTTCTTTCTGTTCCTTAATTGACATTATTGTTGCTAAATATTTTCTGGAAGAATAACTTTGATCATATTTGGTTATTCATTTGCTTCTTTCATATTGCCTGTGAATTAAAACAGCTTTTATTTTGGTTAGCAAGATATATTGTTTCTACTGATAGAAATATAGTTAAATGTAATTAGATAAAACATATGGAACTTTTTATTATTTAGAGAAATTGGTTACAGCTTTGTAGATTGAATTGATTAGTACAAGAAGATATGAACTAATATCAAGATCTAGAAGTAGAAGACAAAATGAGTGGTATTAGTGATTTGGTGAAAAATGACTTATCTATTGCTGTTCCTGGGGTAGATTCCATGTCAGTTTATCTTTTCTGAAAAAGAGGAAGAATTGCCATGAAACAAGCTTTTTCAGTATCACTCCAAATCTGCTTATTTATGATGACCTTGTATTTTTGGAAGAAATGTTTTTTAGCTCCTAGGTTCACTGAGAGAAGTGTCTAAGTAAGTTTTATTTTCTCCACAGTTCATTGAGTTGTACAACTCTGGGTGGCACCATTCATACGGTATGCTATGTGAATGTTCCCTTGTGGAACAGAAATCTAGAATTCGGTCTTAATGGTGGCCCCTGGAATTGTGTGTCCATCTGTATTTTTTGCTTTTACCCACTCCCAAAAAGTAAAGGATATAAATCTGTCTTGAATAAAGAAATTACTTATGTATTTAATTCTCCTGAGGTTAATTGAAGGGGAGTTTTTCTTGTATTTTACAAAAATTTAAAGTCATTGTATAATGAAATATATCACAAAAAGATGTATTTTGGAAAGTAGCATCTTCATAAAACAGTACCTTTGTAAACACACAGCTTTATTTTTTTTGAGACAGTCTCTCTGTGTTACCCTTGGTAGAGTGCCATAACGTCCCAGCTCACAGCAACCTCAAACTGTTGGGCTTAAGCGATTCTCTTGCCTCAGCCTCCCAAGTAGCTGGGACTACAGGCACCTGCCACAACACCAGGCTACTTTTTGTTGTTGTTGCAGTTGTCATTGTTGTTTAACAGGCCCAGGCCAGATTTGAACTCGCCAGCCTCTGGGTACGTGGCCAGCGCCCTAACTACTGAGCTATGGATGCCGAGCCAACTCACAGCTTTTGTTTCTGGCTTATGACCTTAAAGAATTCAGAGCACATGGTGATTTGGAAAAATGAATTTAATTTGTAAGGAGATTGTTTAGGAACTTTCAGAAGCTGTAGAATCAAATTCTGTATAATCTATCTTAAAAGGTCTGCGATTGGTAGGGAACTCCAAGTATTGGTTTCTGTAGTTTTGAGTCTTCGGTAATGGTTGTGATATATTGGTTGGATGGAGTTTTTTCATTATTGACGTAGTGGGACTTATAAGTATATCAACCCTGACTTAAGCATTCTGGGATTAATACCCCTTCTCATTCCCTTGGCTGCAAGTGACTCCAAATGACCATTTCTGTAGCCCATAAGAGAACACCAGGCGAGCTCCTCCTAGTGGTCATTTAGTTAAACAACTATAACCAAGCTGGATTTTTTTTTTTTAGGGGAACACTTTCTTATCTCTTCTTTTTCTGGTACAGAAGTAGGAAAAGAACACTATTCCATATTGATATGTCTGCTGTGATTGAAGAAAATAAATGTTTTATAGGAGTAATTAAAGGAAAAAAGCCCCCGATAGAATGATGCTATTTGTTGGAGCTGGGTAATTAGGTTCATTATATTATTCTCTCAACTTTTATATGTTTGAAATGTTTATAATAACAATTTAAGAAGAGGACCAAAGATATACTTTCCGCAATCTCAGATAAATCAAGGTAATTTGTCACTTAGATTTTATGTTAATAATTTCTTGCTATTCTTGCCAACAGAAATAGAACCCTCCTTCTTTCTTAAAACTTTATCAAAAACTGGTGAGCAGGAGTTGGAGGACTAGCAGAATAGTCTGAGGACACTTTCAATTATGTGCTTATTCCCAGTATCTTGTCCATTATTTCCTTATCTGTTTTTTTGTTCCCTGACTTATTTGTGGGTCAACTCACAAGTCACTAAGAATTGCTTTTTTCCTCCCATTAATACTGTTATAAGTTTTCTTATTTTTCTGCCACAGACCAATATAATTACATGTAAAATCACTTTCTCATGAACTAAATTTAATTGTTTTATAGTAGGATAAAATTAATATAATGTTGGAAATCATTCTCAGCTCTTTTGGACATATAGATGAAATAGCCATTATTAATTTGTCGTCCTAATAGAAAATTACCAACTAAAAATACAAGTAGGATACTGAGGTAGTAATAAACTCATTTCTCTCTCTCTTTTATATGTTAGTTTTTTGCCTCATGCATATAGACACATTCAAGTTTTTTTTTTTTTTTTAGTAGACAGTGATTCTTAACATTTAGAAAGACTGGTGTGGTTTTGCAGGTTACTTTTCGAAATAAAATTTATTGTAACATGATATCCCAGGAAACTCAAAATTTCATGTATGTTTTTAAAAGGTAAAACAGCATCAAAAACAAGAAGTACATAATGATAGTTCAAAAAATTTCCTACATAGGCTGGATACGGTGGCTCATGACTGTAATCGTAGCACTCTGGGAGGCAGAGGCAGGTGGATTGCTTGAGCTCAGGAGTTCAAGACCAGCCTCAGGAGTTCAAGACCTTGTCTCTACTAAAAATAGAAAAAAACAGGTGTTGTGGTGGGCTCCTATAGTCCCAACTGCTGGGGGGTGCTGAGCAGGATGATTGCCTGAGTCCAAGAGATTGAGGTTGCTGTGAGTTATTAATAACACCACAACATTCTATCCAGGGCCACAGAGTGAGAACCTGTCTTAAAAAAAAAAAAAAAAAAAATTGCTACATAAGTCATTTCTGAGTGATGTCATTATTTTTCACCAGATCTTTTTAACCGCAAGTTTAGGATACATGAAAGAAATTGTCTTGTTGAATTAAAAATGTATCAAATCCTTGTTGAAATACATAGAATTTAATTAAGGTATTTAATCTCACTGTCTGTTTTTGCATCTGTAAATTGGCATTAAAAATGCTTCAGTAGTGGTAGAGAATGCATTATTTAATGTGAAAGCACTTTGTAATTAAAAATTAAGGATGTAAATCTAAGTTAGAATTTGTGACCTGTGATGTCTTTTATTTTGCAATTATATTTATCAAAAAATATAACTTGTATTATGTAAATTAGTTACCCATTTATAAAAGAAAGATTAATGATTTTTTGACCAAATTTATATCTACCTCTACTAAATTTTAAGCCTTATGAACATCCTGGATTGTTACACTCATGTTTGTATAATAATGTTGCATATTACTTAATTCCATTAGCAAATATATATCAGATAAGTGGTGCCTACTCTGTGTTAGACATGTACAAGGCTCTTGTTACACACTAGAGAAGACCAACTAGGTTACTGCCTTTTTGCAGATAGTATGTGTTTAATACATGTGTTTCATGGAATTTATGAGACATTAAGTTAAAATTGAATTTTTAAGAAGATGGTTTGACAACTGTGGTGGCCAGATCAGAAGGGATTATTATTCTTTTTTAAGAAAAGGTAGATTGAAGAATTTTATTTTCCTGTGTTTTAAACAGTAGAAAATTTGTGATTGGAAGCAAAATAGACACTTATAGTCCTCAACTCAGTACTTTTCAATACCCAAGAAAGCAAATACCCAATTAAGCCAAGTTAGGTGTTACTGTTACAGAATAGAGATCAGGGCAGTTTGTATGGTATAAGGAATCCTTAACCACCTCACTGGTTGCGAATATGTAGTGTATGCTATGGGTTAATATAACATGTATGTTATGCTTTTGGAAGATTTTAAATAGAAAGAAACTTGGTCATTGTGCCATGAACATCTTTACCAGTTTCAGTAGTAATATGATGAATAATATGAGTGTGGCATTAAAGCTAGCTATCTGATAGGAAGAAAAAAGTTTAAATTTGTATTTTCCTTATGTTTGTGCTTTTAATTGGATTTTAATTGGGGTGTAAACCTTGTATAAATGTACACATTGTTTATTAAAATGTAAAAGAACACCAGAAAGATTAGAAAGGTCGTTTTGCATTAAAAATACAAAAATTACGTATTTTAAAAATAGAATTGGCTCTTCCTATGAAGGTGTTAGAAAGGTTTACCTTAAATGCTCTTGTCTTCCTTATATGCTAAAGTGAATAAGAGGTTATTTTGTGCCCTTGAGGAATTTATCCAGTGAAGAGATGAAGGCATTATAATGGTTCAGGTTCTCTAGAGAAACAGAGCCAATGTGAGGCTGTGTCTATGAGTGTATGTGTATATGTGTATACCTGTATGTATGTGTGTATGAGAGGAGATTGGCTCGTGTACTTATGGAGGCTAAAATGCCCCACAATAGGCCATCTGCAACCTGGAGAATCAGGGATGCTTATGGTGTCACTCTTAAGTCAGAGGCAGAAGGCCTGAGAACCCAGAGGAGTGCCACTGGGGCAATTCCTGGAGTCCAAAGGCCAGAGAACCTGGAGTTCTGATGTCTGAGGACAGGAGAAGAGTCTCCCGGCTCCAGAATTTGCCTTTGTTCTGCCTTTTTGTCTTATTGGGCCCCCGCAGCCTATTGGATGGTGCCTACCCTATTGAGGGTGGATTTCCCTCTGTTCATTCTACATGCTAATCTCCTCTGGATATACCCTTGCAGACACACCCAGAGATAATGCTTTACCAGCTACCCAGGTATCCCTTAGTGCAGTCAAGTTGACACCTAAAATTAACCATCACGGAGATGTATACAATAATAATATAGCACAGAATGTAATAAATTCCATAATGAGGAACAAAGTTTTTTTGGAAAATAGGATGCTTATTGAAATGCTAATGGATGAGTCAGTACAAATCACTTATTTGTTTTATTGTGTATAAAACAAATTTTATGCTTTGCCTTTTTTTGTGGTCTGTAGTAGTTTCCTACCATTAGAAAATATTTTGTCGTGCCTAGTTTGAAAACAATTTATAATTATTCTTTTTATAGAATAATAATGAATTTGATTGAATAATAATTAAGATCTTAGAAAATTCATTTTATTTATGGTGTTTCTCCTAATGATAAGTTTTCTTTCTCCTCAAAAGTTTTTTAATCAGGTTCTGATGCTTGGGAAAACATCTATCAGCGATTTGTCAGAGCATGTCTTTGATTTAATTTTGGAGCTCTACAATATTGATAGTCATTTGCTGCTCTCTGTTTTACCCCAGCTTGAATTTAAATTAAAGGTAATTATTGTAAAAATAATGATTCTGTCAACCAAGGTAGGAAAGAGTACTGATTATGGCTTTTTAATGTTTACAGTAGTTTTAACTCAATGTAACAGGTGAGGGGACGCATTACTTTTATTTATTCACATGTTTGTTCCATTGCTTATCTGTGTATCTCCAATACCTGGCAGGTTCCTAGCAGATAGTAGGTGCTTAATAGTTAGCAGGATGACATTTTTTTCTTCAAATATTTTTGAGATAAATTCTAGAACTTGATTAATTTTTGACAGTTACACCTCTATATCAAGCTTATGTTTTCAAGGTACAATTTATAGCAGTTCCCTTGACTACTTGATCAGGCCATAAAAATAAAATTTATTATCCACATGGTGTAAAATGCTTTCCCTCTGTGTGCATTATCTTGGTTCAGGTTTTCTATTTCAACAGTTGCCTGTGTTGAAAGTGCATTTGTTTTTACATAGCCATTTTTTGTACCTGTCCCTATTGCTTCGACATTAAATTATTCTGTAAAATTGAGTTTTACTTGCAGAATTGGGGAGTATGCTTCCCCCCCACTCAATCCTTACAGGGAGTGTAAATAAAGCTGTTTATAATTATTAATCTTTGATGGATACCAGTGTATCAACCAAAAAGTTCTTAAATGATTTCCATGTTATACCTAAAAATTGTGTTTCTTTTAAAACAAATAAACACAGTCAGTTTTGTTAGTGTGAATACTCCAAATAACCAGTACCTGATTATTCTGGTTTTCTATTTTTGGCATATTTCTCAAGTGAGCTATTCAGTTAGCTGATTTGCCTGCCCCCCAAACCAGTTTTGATGAGGCAGTCACATCTCTAATTATTTGTTGGGTTTGTCTGATTTTTCACTAGTAAAAATATTGAGTAGATGCTATATACATGTTCCTACACACTGTGAGAAATATAAAAATAAGGAAATTATCAACCCTGCTTTCCGCAAACTTAACATCTAGTATGGAAGAAAAAGGAAAAAAATATAGATCTCATAAGAGGCCAGATATTGTTAAGTGTCATAAGAGATACCTACCTCATACAATTGAGGCAAAGGAAACAACATGCAGAAGCATTTAGAAGTAGGAAGTTTTCAGGTGAATTAGTGGAACACAAAGAACTATAAACAGTTGGAACATAGCATGGAGGAAGTTTAGATCACTCAGAGCTGTGGCAAGTTAGAATCTTTGCCTGTGGAGCCTAATGAAGAAGTAGATGTCTGGGCATTAAAACAGACTAGTTGAAACAGTTTCTGAGAGTAGAGTCCAGGCATCAGGTTTTTGTTGTGGCGGTTACTTTAATTCCCCCCTCTCCAAGCTTTAGAGGTGTTTCTAATACTTATCTAGAGCAATAAAGGAAGAAATAATAGAGATGAGCTAGGTTATATGGGCTCTTGAATGCCTGTGGCATTGTTTTAAAATTTAAGAAAAATCTGCGTAGTGCCATCTATAGCACCGTATCAGTGCCTTTTGATATATCTGATGGCCACACTTTTTTATATAGTTGTAGAAATGAATACATGTGCTTCTCTTCTTAATTTTTTTTTTGTATTTCTCAATTAAAGGAAATGACCTGGGTTCCTTGTGTGCTTTAAGTGATGAACAAAACTCTTAAAATGGTTGTAGAATTTTGAGTATGTTTGTGTATATCACTTTTCTTATGTTCAAGATTAGTGTTTTGTCTGACTTATTAAAACCAATGTGTCATTCATTTGCAGTACTAAAATTAATAATAAAATTAATTTCTGATCCCCAAGTTCCTTCTAGTACAGTATATAAACTTTAGTTTTCCAGTAATGCAAGGCTTCGTCATTATGCTATTGAACCTCCTTTAGGAATCTGATGCGTATTGATGAACTGACTCTCCTATTGTGAAACTTTATCACATGCTTATTTCTACATGAGCTAAAAGTAGAGTCAAACCAACATCTCTGTGTACTGTAGGTGAGACTTATCAGAGTCTGTCCTCTAAAATCAGATAGTTTTTCAAGGGTCCTGGGTTGGTTTTAGTTTGTTTTTGAATTTGATTCTGGGTGGAAATAAACCTCATTTATAGTAGGGGGACTCTAATGTTTAAACAAAATTCTAAGATGTATTTTTCATGTGTAGAAATACTGCTTTAATGTAATTAGAGATGATTAGAGCATTTATGAAGACAGTTAATTTTCTGAAAAGTACAGTGAGCACTTTTTTGTAATTTTTCATTTGGAGTTAATGAAAGGTTTTCTGTAGATTTGGAGGATATGGAAAGAAATGGGTGGCCTTATTCTGAGTATCTTCTTAATGGTTTTAAAGCTGTGGTTGTGGTTTTCTATTTTAGAGCAATGATAATGAGGAACGATTACAAGTTGTTAAACTACTAGCAAAAATGTTTGGAGCAAAGGATTCAGAACTGGCCTCTCAAAACAAACCACTTTGGCAGTGCTACTTGGGCAGGTATGAGATTTCAATTTCCTTTTTGAAAATAAAATGTTTATATCTACTTACTGTTCTTTAAACTGCCATTCACATTTAAGATGTGTTCTCTGAAATCATTAAAATGAAATGTTTTTCATATATTGAAAATTTTGAATGTTGATAATAATTGACTGTATTTGCAATTTCCCTTTATCTTTTATCCTTATTGATTTTTAAAAGATGATGTATTTTAAAAGCTACCTCATACAGTATTACAACTGTGAAATTAAAATGTATTATTTCAAAGTAGTGATTAATTCCAACTGAAAATAACCTCTTACAACCTCTCCATAAAAGGTTACGGTGAGATTATTTGGAAATATTCAAAGGAAAAGAGTATTCACAGAAAGAATAAAGAAATGACTACATGTGTTTCTCTTCTTTTGCCTCAGCCTCCCAAGTAGCTGGGACTATAAGCATCTGCCACAATGCCTGGCTTTTTGTTGTTGTTGTTGTTGTTGCTGCTGCAGCATTGTTGCTTAGCTGGCCCCGGCTGAGCTCGAACCCACCAGCCTGGGTGCATGTGGCCAGCGCCATAACCACTGTGCTACAGGCGCTAAGCCATGTGCTTCTCTTCTTAACCTCTTTTTTTTTTATTTCTCAATTGAAGGAAATGACCTGGGTTCCTTGTGTGCCTTAAATGATGAACAAAACTCTCAAAATGGCTGTAGAATTTTGAGTATGTTTATGGAGATCACTTTTCTTTGAGAGGGATTCTTTACCTTTTCCAAAGGGACCTCTGACCTTGAAAATATTAAAAGAACTACAGATTCCTTGGCTGAAATCTAGGTGACCCTGAGAATAAAAGAGGATATTTTTTCCCTCAAATTATCCTGGTAATAGATAATGTAGTTAAGCAAATAAGATTTAAAGATTCTGATTCTGTTTTCTTTGTATTGAAATATTTGCATTGGTATACTCACTTTTTTTTCCATTTTAATAACAACCGTTAGTGATTATGATTATAATAAACTTAATCTTTTGATCTCATTTTTCTAACTTGTTAAATAGAGATAAAAGCTTTCATTAAGTGCATGTTAAGCTCAAAATTCCTAATCTGATGTTTTTTTTAGTTCTTATTTAGTTAGTATTTAATGAGGCAAGTTAAACTAATAAAAGCCTATTGCTATTTTGAGATTGGTTTTTAGGCTTTTTTCCTTTAAATACAATGGGGAAGGTCTTAGACAACAGGGCAAAATATGTATTTTATCAGTTTAATTAAATTGTGCAACTCAATATGAAGTCTGTTTTATTTAATATTTTGAAACAAAAATGTACTTTTAATATATAGACATTATATCTTTAAATTAGGACTTAGATTAGCCAGACTTCATAGGTTTATAGGGGGGAAATAAAAAAAAATGTAAGTCATCTTTCTGTTAAATTGTAATTTTTCCTTTTAATGTTAACAACATAAAACTCACAGTATTAAATATTACCAACTTTAAGGCCTATTTTAAAATACATTTTATTTATATTAGTTATGAGGTAATGGTTTGTTGGGAAATAATAAAGTATATGGGATTGAGTACCTGGATTTAAAACACTCAGGAGACTATATGGGACCATGGGTAAAATTTTATAGCATTTTTAAGGGAGAGGGGGATGTGTTTCATAGAGCAAATGTTTTGTCTCTAACAGGAGACCCGTATGAGTAGTTTGTTGCTGTTTTTTTTCCACTCTTCTATAGTGCTAAGTTTTGTTTCTTACAATATTGGATGACAGAGGATTTGGGAACCTTTTCATTTCACAAAATTAACACACGATAATATTGAATAGAAACTCCTGGCTTTACTTTAATGTTTTGATACTTTAAAAGATTTTTTTAAATTACTGTTTTATATTTCATGATAGCTAATATATGCAGACTGAACTTCAGTGGTCAAGAGACACCTAAACATCATATGCTTCCTGATGGAAGAATACAAAACCGCATGTGTTATTATAGGAGTCTGGCAAAAATAATTGAAACTGACTTTGAGCAAATGTGTAAATATGATAACCAGTTTACAAGATTTAGGAGAGGACACCTGTTAATTGACATCAGTATGATATAAGTAGCAAAATCTAACCTAACACTCAACTGCATCTCTGCAGTTGCTCCATCAAATTACAAGGAGGAAAAGATAGAGGGAGAATGTAAGATTGAAAGAGACTTCAAAAAAAAAAGAATAGAAAATCTATTATGATAGAGTACATGTAGATTTCCCAAACAAGAGCAAAGAAAACTATAAATAAAAATTTTGAAGTGAATTACTCATTTAAATAAATTGTATGTCATTTTATCAACGTTAAAAATATGCATTCAGGAAAAAGAAAAGAAAGAGACTTCATGCCTATAATTCTAGCATTCTGGGAAGCCGAGGCAGGTGGATTGCCTGAGCTCAGGAGTTCAAGAGCATCCTGAGCAAGAGCCAGACCCAGTCTCTAAAAATAGCCGGGCATTGTGGTGGGCGCCTGTAGTCCCAGCTGCTTGGGAGGCTGAGGCAAGAGAATCACTTAAGCCCAAGAGTTTGAGGTTGCTGTGAGCTTTGGTGCCATGGCAGTCCATCCAGGGCAGCAAAGTGAGACTCTGTCTCCAAAAAAAAAAGATGACAGACATATCAACCAAAGAGTTTTTAACTTTTTAGAGATATATATTATATATTAAAGTATCTACAGATGTAACGCAAAAGTTGGCTTTACTATTAGGGCTATTAGTAAAGTAGGCTTTACTATTACTATTTATAATTGTGATGGTTCACTGGATAGGAGCACTTCTGGTAGAGTATCAGAGTTGTATAATGTAAAATAATACAGGGTTTAATGTAAGATTTTTCATTTGTGAATGCTGTATATTTAATTAAGAATATTTTGAGGAAAAGTTTCCTTTAAAAACGTAGTTTGGAATTTTCTAATGTTCCTATGAAACTGTACAGGGTGGACACAAAGTTTGTATGCAATTTATTAAATTGCATATGAACTTTGTGTCCACCTTCAATATTCATGTTTGAATAAGTATATATGTTTTGGAAGCATAGCAATTTGTAGGAAATTTTCTTGTCATTCTAATTCTTTATTTTGCACCAAAAGTGTATGTTTTAAATAGCCGCCTTAAAATTGCATAGTTCTCACAGGAAATTGTGCTAGTTTATATAGAGGTTCCAGACCATTCATATAAAAAATTTTGTTAAAATTAAATGATCTGGCTCTACTTTGCGTTTTCCTACTTGAATTTTTAAAAATTTATTTAGAAAAATAAAAATAAATTCAGATTAAGTGTATATCTCTCTTGGTTTTTTTGTGAGTGTTTCTCTTATTTTAAAGGTCACTCTGTGCCTTTGTATCTTACAGGTTTAATGATATCCATGTACCAATCCGCCTGGAATGTGTGAAATTTGCTAGCCATTGTCTCATGAACCACCCTGATTTAGCAAAGGACTTAACAGGTACTATATGCATGTAACAGCACAAATTCCTAGATATTATAGGACTTTTTTAAAAAATCAGTTTTATAGAGGAAAAAACCCTTTTTTGTTGTGATAGATGAAGTCTTAGTTCATCATCATAGAAATTACTCTCTAAAGCTAGAATTTTTACTGCGTAGTTTCTACTTAAGCTAAAAGTGTTTATAAAAAAGTCTGTGTCTTTAGGAGCAATATTAGTTTCTTAGTTTAAGGACAATTCTAAAACTATTTCAGACATTTGGATTTGAATAGGTCTTGGTTTTGACTAGAGTAGAAGATTAATGTTCTTTAATATTTTAAGAGCCTAGGTGAGAGTCAGGGTAAACTAATGGAGGTAACATTAAATAGAAGTAACTTAAAAAAAAAATCTGTGTTGAGTATAAGGCAGGTCAGAACTTTGCATCTTTATGGTAATGAAACTGTCATATATCTATTAATGTCCCTGTTACAGTTTTTAAAACTGAAATAGTTTAGAAAGTAGAGACTAATGTAATAGTCTTCCTCACAATGTTAGCGTTTGCAGTATTTATTTAGGAAATTAAAAAAAGAAATTATAGATCAAGTTGAAATGGCCCTCACAAACTATTTTCCTTTCTGCATTTACAAATGCAGAGGGCAAATACTCTACTGAATTTGTTCTTCCTGTTCATACTTTTATAACTATGCCACATGTGTACCTTTCTGTAAATTATATTTAGTATTATCATGTGTTTGAAAAATTTCATTGATTTGATACCATTCGAATTTGATGAAGTTGAACTTATTTCTACTGTTTTATGTGTTCTTTCTTCTACTTTTTCTTTATTTTCTTTTTTCTTATGGGCCCAGAAGTTAACATTCTCTTTTAATTGATGTGTTTTCAATGCATAATTGATTAATGAAATCTAAAGTTGATCATAAGTCTCTAAATTTTTTTTTGAGCAAATACCCTTGAAATCTTTTTTTTTTTTTTTTTTTTTTTTTTAAAGACACACAATTAATATTGCCCTGGGTAGTGTACCATGCCCTCCTCATAGCACCCGGCAACCACAAACTCTTAGATTCAAGAGATCCTCTTGCCTCAGCCTCCCAGGTAGCTGGGACTACATACAGATGCTGGCCACCATGCCTGGCTAATTTTTCTGTTTTTAGGTAGAGATGGGGTCTCGCTCTTGCTCAGGCTGTTCTCAAACTCCTGAGCTCAGGCAATTCACTGGCCTGGAATTACAGGCATGAGCCACTGCTGGACCAATCCTTGAAATCTTTAACTCTTAGTCTACCATCTTTTACATTATTTCAGTTATTACTTAGTATTGCCCTTTTTGAAAACCTCCCAATTGTTGTACATTTTTAACTGCTTCTGCTTTATAGTCTTACTTATCTTTGTTTCTTAAATCTTAACTGTTACTTCTCAGATAAAATCACAAAGTACAGTAGAGCCTCCATAATTGACCACCTCCTTCAATTGACCTACTTTTCCTAGAGTAGACATGGCAACACATTTACACGTCAGTACGTGTCCTAGTTCCTGTGTTGACCACCTCCATATGTTGACCAGATTGTTACAGTCACTTAGGTGGTCAGCTTACAGAGGTTCTATTGTATGTCCTTTGTAATTTTTTTTTTTAGAGACAGTCTCACTTTATTGCCCTTGGTAGAATGCTGTGGCATCACAGCTCACAGCAACCACCAGCTATATGGGCTTAGGCGATTCTCTTGCCTCAGCCTCCCAAGTAGCTGGGACTACAGGTACCTGCCTCGACACTGGGCTATTTTTTTGTTGCAGTTTGGCCGGGGCTGGGTTCGAACCCGCCATCTTCAGTATATGGGGCCAGTGCCCTATTCACTGAGCCACAGGCACTGTCCCCTTTGTAATATTTTTAATAATAATTTTTCATAGTAATGCTTTCAGGTTTTTTGAATTCCTGTTCATCAGATGTAAAATAGCAGGTATTTTACCAGTTTCACCCTTTCTGGGGGAAGACTTCACAGTTGGAGCTGTCTTCCTACTGGTATCTTGAGTGCTTAGACTGCTTGCTCTGAGCCTCTGCTCTATAGCATTGATCTTAGGACCCTCTGTTCTTCCTCCCGTTTTTGCCTTCCCCCTTTCCTTTTCTCCCTTGCTTCTTCCCTGTTTTCCTGTGAGAGAGTCTGTTTCTTCTGCCCCACTTCTTATAATCTCTTTTCTCTTTTTTTAATCTGGATATTCCTTTTTCTGTAGCATTGATGCAGTATTTTCTATGAGAGTATGAATGGTGGTTTTTGAGAGGAGGTTTTCTTTTCTTCCCAGAATGTATGTTGTTCTCTAATTTGTTTTTCCGCCTTTTGTTTTTATCGCTTGTTTTCCATGTTAGAGGCTTGGCCATCCATGGTTGTCTGCTCGTGAAAAGAGAGACTGAATTAAAAACTACCTAGAAAGCTCTGAGTGTTTGAATGGGTCTGTTGACTCTGAATTTTGGGGTGATATCTAGGTGGGCTGTTCATGAGAGAGCTCTTTGTTTAGATACTTCCTCTTCGACCAGTCAGATTCCCCAGAGGAGAGTATCCTATCTGGAAGTTAAAGGCTAAGTTTGCTAATGTCTTTGGGAAAATGATGATGGCTATCTTCTTTCATGTTTTAGGTCACTTGTCACATAATCCCTTTTTAGAATGTTGTATCCATGCCCTCAACTATATTTGGTGTCCCCCAGTTGAGAGGCTTTCTGGTTTACATTTTTTATGGAATCCATGTCCAGACTTCTTTTGGGGTGGAATGGGAAGGCAGTAATCTACTAGACGGGTGGTTGCATTGTCTCAAACAGCTTTCACCCAGTCTTCCTCATTTCTCTTGCCTTAAGATCTGAAAGCATGGCACTTGTTGCCAATTCCTATGCCTTTTGAAAAATGTGTAGTATGTCGTGTTAGTTCTCCAACTTTCCCTTTACTGGCCTGGGCTTTAGTTTTCTTGGGTTCAAAAACAGTTAATTTGTCTCTCACTTGTTTATGCCATTGTTACGGGTCCTTGAAAGCATTTAGGTGTTGTATATCTCCATAATATTTTTAGTTATATAACTCATCTTTAAGGAGCTTAAATAATTTGAAATGGCTCAGTATGAAATAATTGCTCACATTCCTCTTAAAATTTATTTTTTTTCTAGAAAATAATTATGGTGATATAATCAGAATATTTAAAATACTTAAATTCATTATAATACTTAAATATAATTATTTTACATGTTCCCTTATTTTATCTTTATGCTTTCATTTTCAATTTTGATTTTATTTTTTTGATACCGTGTTACTCTGTTGCCCAGGCTAGAGAGTTGTGGCATCAGCACACAGCAACTTCAAACTCCTGGGTTCCAGTGATCCTCCTATTTCAGCTTCCTGTGTAGCTGGGACTTCAGGTGCCCACCAAAGTGCCGGGCTAATTTTTACATTTTTAATAGGGATGGGGTCTCACTCTTGCTTGAGCAAGTCTTGAACAAAAACGGTTTTAAATCCTGAGCTCAAGCAATCCTCCCACCTCGGCCTCCCAGAGAGTTGGGATTGCAGTTGTGAGCCACTGTGTCTGGCAGTTCAATTTTGAATTTTTTAATTGGAATATTTAAATAATGTTTTGCATTTATTTAAGTGAAACCAGACCAGTAGGTAGTGCTCCCCCCTATATTTATCAGTGTATACCACTTTGATTTATACATGGCTAAACAAAGCTTCTTTTTCTTTGAACTTGCTGTCATGTTGGGTGACGTAGACTACTGAGAATTTACATAGAGTAGATAGAGGCAGTAATGGAATTTACCTGCCAACGTATGCCTTTCCTCCCATGTTGGTGTCTGTTTTCCTCTTTTCCAGTAGCCCTAGAGACAGTCTCATTTTGCTTTTAACTTCTACCTCTCATTGCTATAAATAAGGGCTTTATCCTTTCTGTTTATCTCATTCTCTAGAAGATTCTGTCTTGTTTCTTTCTCCTCTATCTGGAATATACTAACAGATTTTCTGAAGTTTTCACTGCTGGAGAGAGTGATAAGAGTAACAAAGCAGACCTTGCTTTCATTTGGAGGAAGTAGGCTTTGATTTTTTTTTTTTCCAATTTCTATAGCATCTTCAGTTTATTTTTATTTTATTTTTTTAGAGACGGAATCTCACTTTGTTGCCCTGGGTAGAGTGCCGTGGCATCACAACTCATAGCAACCTCCAACTCTTGGGCTTGGGCGATTCTCTTGCCTCAGCCTCCCTCGTAGCTGGGACTACAGGCGCCCGCCACTATGCTCGGCTATTTTTTTGTTGCAGTTTGGCCGGAGCCGTGTTCAAACCTGCCACACCCTCAGTATATGGGGCCGGGCGCCCTACCACTGAGCCACCAGTGCCGCCCTTCAGTTTATTTCTTTACATGTACTGTGTCCCATTTTAAATTCTTCTGACTTCATCCCTGAATAGCAGGATCATCTCACTTCCACATGTGAACCTTATACTCTAGGTGGGTGTTCAACCTCATCAGACGCAGTGCCCCCTCCTTTTTAAATTAATAACTTCTAATCCTTTCTTTGGTAATCTTAAATAAAATTCATAGATTAAATAATCCACTTAATACAATTAAAAATTAATATCATTTTAATAATTTTAATGACAAGAGAAATAAAATTGTTTATAATAAAATAATGTATATGCAAATGTTTGGGTGTGATATATAGAGATAATATGTCTCCAGAAGTTTCTCACATGCTCACTTATTCTCTGCTATAGTGGGATATGGAAAGCTCTGTGAATCTTGATGGTCATTTGGATGGCCATCATCAAAATGGTTAAACTCAGATTTACATATATTTTAGGGAAAATCTCAGACTCTGTTCTACAGGTTTTTTTAAACTTAAAAACGAGTTAATTTGTAATAAAATGCATAAATCTTAAGTGTTTAATTTGATATGTTTTATGAGACAACAAATTTCTATGATACCAAAATGTACCCTTGTGTTCCATTCTATCTAGTAAGTTCTTCCCTTTCCCCCCATTTCTGATTTTTGTTACAGTAGATTAGTTTTAACTTATTTTTGGACTTCATATATGTGAATCATAAACACTTTTAAGTGTGTACTTTTTGAGGGTGGATTTGGGGGGCATCTCTTTATCCTTTATTAGTTTATTCTTATTAAGTAGTCATACTCCTTTGTATGAACATACCATATTTGTACACTCTTCCTTTTTTTTTTTGATAGATATATGGGGTTTTGGTTTGAGGCTATTATGATTAGAATTACTTTGAGTATTATTATTCCAAGTGTTTTTGTGGGCTTTGGTTTTACTCCTCTTTGGAAATAGTGGTATTGCTGGTCATAGAGTGGATACATGTTTGTCTTTAGAAGAAACAACTAAACAGTTCTCCATATTTGTTATACTGTTTAACATTGGCCGGTGATGATGAGAGTTCACTTATTCAGCATTCTTCAGAACATTTTTTTACCATCAATCTTTTTGATTTTAGCTATTTTTGTAGGTGTTGATTTTTTTTTTTTGTGGTTTTAGTTTGCATTCACCTTTTATGAAGCGTCTATTTAAATTTTAGACCCATCTTTTTTTAACTGACTTATTCTTTTATCTTACTGATTTGTAAAAAAGATTTCCAGACCCTTTCTTTCTTAAAGTATTAAAAAATTTAAGTATTTTTTCTATAGACATTCAGACATTTACTAATGGCTAAATAATAAATTGATGTTTTGATTTTTTCAAAACTGTGTAAAATATGCTTCAAATGTGGATAATTTTACCACTAACCTTTAGTTTTTACTGTTGTTTCGAATGTTTCAATAGTATATAGTTTCAGTTTCAGAGTAATACTCACATTGATATGTTGTACAGTTTGCTTTTCTTCATCCTCTTTGTGTGGTTGGCTAAAAAGTACCTCTGAAAAATTTGGGGATCTTACAATTCTTTATGTGAATTTTCAGCTCCTATGTACACTTATTTAATATGAGTGACTAGTTTTAGGGAAATTGGGATGTATCTTAAAAGTTGATGGTGTAGTATTTTTTTTTCTTAATGACACATAAAATAGTATGTATTACATCTGAAATAAGTACGGTGAGTTATAAAACTCCTGTATTTATCTTGGTGGGGAAATGAACTTAACGTATGCTTAACATGTTCCCTTGAAATCATAATACTAAAAACTTTACTAGGTTAGGTAAGATAACATTTGCAGATTTCTTCTGAAGTTTTTATTTCTTTAGTAACATAATAGTCTTTCTCATTTTTAGAATAGTTTCTATTAGTAGAGAATGCTCAAGGTGAAGGGACTTAGAACCGGGGCAGTGGTTTTTGTGGATATTTGTGTTTTAATAATTTGTGAAAGTGTTAATTTATGTAGTGAATATACTCGCAATCAGTGTGTGTGTATAGACATGGCTATTTTTTTTTTTTTTAATTAACCCAAATCAAACAACTGAATTTTATCTTACTGGTCTGATAATTATAAAAAAAGATGAATAATATTTTATTTGTTTAATATGTGCTTAATATTTTTATTTGTTTAATTTGAGTTGGGCTACCTCTTCTTTAAGCCTATACTATCATTACTGAAATTTGTTACGTGGGGTTTTTTTTCCCCAATTCACTCAGTGTCAAATGTGAATTCTGTGTTTTTGATTTTAAGAACCTACTCTAGTCACTCATAATTGTTAAATCTATTTGATTTTTTTCTGTCTTTCTCTTGGCTTTTCTTAGTTCAGTTAAATGGAATTGCCCTATGGTATTCATTGTCCTATTTCATGGCAGCCACTGTGTCAGTTTTATTCTTTCAGTAAGCTTAATCAAGGTTTCCCCAATTAAGGTACAGAAACTGGAATACTGTTGTTTTTTCCTAGTAGTACACTTGACTTGAACATTTTATCCATTTAAAGGAGAGACCAAAATGAAATGTTGATATACTTCTTGGTTCATTTAAATGGTTTGTTTAATTAATTAATAATTAATTCCTAATTAAGTTAGGAATGCCTTAATTAACTAGTATGTACACCAAATAGGGAGGGACATTTTACTATTCGTTATAACTTATGTAATTTGAGAGAAGGACCAATATTCTTCCTTCTGTCTTTTTTTTCTTTTTTTCCAGGCTCTTAGTTTTCTTGAAACATTGAACCACCTTCTTAGGTTTTGGTTTTGCTAAGGTTTATTTTCATATGTCTTACGCAGTTTTTTGAAACATTTTATTGATAAAGTTTCCATCTTAATCAGAGAACTTTTTTTTCAGAGTATCTGAAAGTGAGGTCACATGACCCCGAGGAAGCTATTAGACACGATGTTATTGTATCTATAGTTACAGCTGCTAAAAAGGATATTCTTTTGGTCAATGATCACTTACTTAATTTTGTGAGAGAGAGAACATTAGACAAACGGGTAAGTAAATAAGAATAATTATTGCTAGTTTGTATTTTGTATTTATTTCTTATTTTTATTTTTAAAGCAGACTATTTATTCAAGACCATTGCAGTAGGTACAGGGACCCCACAATGGGTGCTCAGGTGAAGGGGAAAGATTGAGCTCAACTCTGAATACAACTTGGGCAAGTGGGAATTTACAGCCAAGGAGCAGGAGGTAGGGGTCAGTGGGTGGAAAATTACTAAGAGGAAAGCTGCATTGGAGGAATCTGACCAAACCAACCCTAAAGGACTATTGCTGATGACAGAGGCCAGGGTGACGAGATGTGCCCTGGGGAGTGGCAGAAAGTGAGGAAGGTCATCAGATACAGAGGGTGATGAGTCATTGGGGAGGGGGTTCCTACTTACTTAACTTAGTGGATTCTTGGCTAAAACTGGATTTTACAAGGACATGCACAGATGGGACTGAGAGAGGAGGTCAGAGGCCTGAGACTCAGTGGCCATGCAGAGAGCCTTTGTTACTGTTTGCTTCCCTGGAAGACTGCCCCAAATAGTTGCATCATTGGTCACTGTACTTGCACTTACTTCCTCCCTATCCCTCATACTGGTTTTTATTTTTTTGTTGTTGAGACAGAGTCTCATTATGTCATCCTTGGTAGAGTGCCATGGTATCACAGCTCACAACGACTTCAAACTCTTGGGCTTAAGTGATTCTCTTGCCTCAGCCTCCCAAGTAGCTAGGACTACAGGTTCCCACCACAATGCCCAGCTATTTTTTGTTGCAGTTGTCATTGTTTTTAGCTAGCCTGGGTCGGGTTTGAACTCACTACCCTCTGTGTTTGTGACTGGCCCTGTAACTACTGTGCCACAGGTGCCGAGCCGATTTTCATTTTTAATACTTGAAGTTTAATAGTATTTAAATAGAAAATGCTGATTAGCCCTAGAAAATGTCATTACCCCTTTTGGGGGGAAGAAAGCATTTTATTATTTAAAATTACATTTATGAGATTGTTTTACTTTTTGTTACATTAAATTTTACTAGTTTTCCTTTATTAAGAGTATTCGTTCTCATCCTAAAAATAAGATGGTTCTTAACAGTAGAATAGTCAGATGTTTGGCTTGTATACCAGTTTTAATGATAAGGGACTTTTGTGAAAGCCTCAGACACAACTTCTCTTAAATTGTTGACTCTTTTATTTCTGTCTTTTCTTTTAAGGGTATTGTGTTGTGAGTACAAGTTGGTAGTCCTCTAGTTGGTTTTATTATAATTAACATGGAATAGAAAGATGTTTCTAAGTTGGCAAAGCTGAACCCAACAGAGCAGCGGGCTTCTAGCCTATTTAATATTCAAACCAACTTTCTTGAATGAGGATCTCCTAGCTCCACTCATTAATATGAGCTTCTAAAGCAAGGAGTTGTGACACGTTAAGTTTGTATTCCATGTTGCCTAGAAACATTTCAATGAACATTTATTTTCCCTACCTCCTGATTGCCTTTCCATCATGGTATAGAGTCTACTGACTAAAGACTTACAAATAATTTTGCTGAAGGATGAGACTCTGTGACTTATTTAGGGGTTAATAAGAAAAGAAAATGGGAAGCCTGTTGGTAGCGAGGAATAGGTTTCACTAGGTAAATGCTTTAAAATATTTTAACACTCTTAAAAGGTTGATTATGCTGTTTTCATTATTTGATTTTGTCTTTTATAATGCCGGTTATGGTTAGAGGGTAAATGGCAGAAATTACATGGTTTTCCCTCCAAATCTGTAGGTTTCCAGGACAATTTATTTTAACTGATAAATTTTTTTATTGAATATTTCATTGGGCTATTAAATTATTTTGAAAAGGGCCAAAGGTATGGGTGGCGCCTGTGGCTCAAAGGAGTAGGTCACCGGCCCCACATGGTGGAAGTGGCGGGTTCAAGCCCAGCCCCAGCCGAAAAAAAAAAAAAATCAATCAATATATAAATTATTTAAAAAAAAAAAGAAAAAGAAAAGGGCCAAGGGTATAAAGAAGGAAAAGTATGTTTATATCATACACAGGGTAACAGCCTTCTAAGCATTAAAGTAACTTTTTTCTTAGCTAGACTTAGTTTTTGTGTATTGTTGGGATCCTGTATATTTTGAATTATTGTAGGGTTGCTCGATTCATTCCTGTAAAAATTGAGCACTGAAAAATAATTGACTATATGCATGTTCTTGGCAATATTAGAACATGTATCTCCCCCACCCCCCCCAAGACAAAGCTTACTCTGTTGTCCTGGCTAGAGTGCAGTGGCTTCATCATAACTCCCTGCACCTGAAACACCTAGGCTCAAGCTCCTTCCTTTACCACCCAAGTAGCTGCGTCTATAGGTGTGTGCCACCATCTCCATCTAATTTTTCTGTTTCTTTGTAGAGACAGGGTCTCATTCTTTCTCAGGCTGGTTTTGAACTCTTGGGTTCAAGCCATCCTCCTGCCTCTGCCTTCCAAAGTGCTAGGATTACAGGTGTGAGTCACTATCCCAGCAACAGTGGTGTATCTTTAAATTCTTTTTGAAGCAGCAATCCAGGGAATTAAGACTGAGAGATAACATAGGGTGTTAGTGATAAGAAGTTTTACAAACAAACTAAAATGAGTAAGGTTTTTTCAAAGACTTATTTCAGTATGTAGTTGGTACATGAATGAGATAAGGATGATTCTTAATCTACTGTAATTAATTGAAAGAAAAACCAAAGGAAGAATATTGTTATAACTGACAGATTAAAAAGGAAGAAAATGAATCATCTCTGCAAATTCACGACATTCTAAGCATTACTAACTTTGTATTAATTATTATGCAGTCTTTGTAAAATTAAAGAATAAACTGATTCCAAGATAAGTAATGTTAGATACACTGTAGCAAATATACAGTATTTGTTTTAAAAGAATAATCAAATACATTTTCCTTATACTTGAACTTGATTCCAAGATGTATAGAATGAACCACTGATGTGTCTTTACATTCAGTACTTGATAAAGCCAATGTCATACCTGCCTTAATATGCATCTAAGTTACTATTACTATTAACAATAGCATAAATATGCTTAACATAGACCATAATTTAGAAAAAAAGATTATGAGGAATAAGTCATCGTTACCTGTTCAGTTTTGCCTTTACATTTTACACTATTATCCATTCAATTTTGCCTTTGCCTTTTTACTTTTAGTAGCTTGCATTTTCTTACCAATTTTAAGTGATGGTATGTAGATTGTGGGTGACTTTTGTTTTTACGGATAGGTCATGGGCTTTAGATGTAAAAGCATTGAAGTTCTTAATACAAGTAGATATATCTCCTGTATCTTACATAGGAGAAATACTTATATGATATTTGCATTTTTTCATAAATACAGTAATTATAAATTGATACTGAGTATCTGAGGCCTAAAGAAATTATATTGAATCAAGGGAAGGAAAATGAAAACTAGAAAAGCAAGCATTTATTAAATTTATGTAATGGAAGCATTTTTTACATTATAAAGAAACTTATTTTTTTAAATTTTAAGTGGAGAGTGCGCAAAGAAGCCATGATGGGACTTGCCCAGATTTATAAGAAATATGCTCTACAATCAGCAGCTGGAAAGGATGCTGCAAAACAGATATCATGGATCAAAGACAAATTGCTACACATATATTATCAAAATAGTATTGACGATAGGTAAGTTAAGGATACAATATGTTACATGGTGACTTTGAGTGTTCTATAACTTGATTTGTTGTTTTACACAAACTATATTCTGTATTACTTTAAACTGTTTCCTCTGTTTTTACTATGAGGTCATGGTAGTGAATTATTACTTTCCTTCCCATCAAAACCATAAATGAAACAGTAATGTACATACAGCTTTATGGATAAGTACAGCTTTTACATTCATTTCATAACACTATTTTTGAATAGAATAGTATCTAAAAGCAGGATTGTGCATTGTTACAATTTAAATTTTGTTTCATGTGTAATTGTGTTATAAGGATCTTCTAATTTTTTAAAAATAAAATTCAAATAAAAATAAACCTTTTGGATTATAGTCATGAATAAAAACAATCCCTACTCAAGGCTAAAAAAAGCTTATAGATTTATATTAAAACCCATTATCTGAATATAACTTCAGTATTTTTTCTTTACATACTAAAGTTTGATCTTGTATGTATTTCAGTTATTTAGTAGGAATAGTTAATAAAGTTATAAATTCTGCTTACAGTCTGAATTGATTTGACATATTATTAGCAGAATTCAAATGATCTTGCCTGTGGATCAGAATGAGAAAACTAAGAAGCAGTAGATCATATTAAAATACTAAATATACAGAAGCTAGAAACAGAGTATCTTTGGGTTACATTATCAAAGATACTTCATAGTTATTTTTCTAAAGTTAAAGTTTTTCCACTTTTTGAGTATGGCATCAGTAAAAAGATTTACATTATGTTTTTATAGGCCTTTTCTAGTTCTTTTAAACAGGTCTTTTTCCATGATGATCACTACGCAAGCTCAGAAGAACCTTAAAAATGTCTTTGTAATCGGCTTGGCGCCTGTGGCTCAACGGGCTAAGGCACCAGCCACGTATACCTGAGCTGGCGGGTTCGAATCCAGCCTGGGCCCACCAAACAACAATGATGGCTGCAACCAAAACAAACAAAAAAAATGGCTGGGCGTTGTGGCGGGCGCCTGTGACCCAGCTACTTGGGAGGCGGAGGCAGAAGACTCCCTCGAGCCCAGGAATTGGAGGTTTCTGTGAGCTGTGATGCCACGGCACTCTATCCAGGGTGACAGCTTGAGGCTCTGTCTCAAAAAAAAAATGTCTTTGTAATCTAACGTAACAGAAATTCAGAACTTTGCATTTGGAAGAAGTTGGTGTAGTTTTTAATCCTTTATTATATAAATAAGGAAATTAAGTCTCTGATAAACAACACTTTCAAGGTCATAAAGCTGGTAGTCAGCTGTGTCTAGGGCTGTTTTCATTACATTTAGCTAAATCCTGTTTTGGATCCTGTTTTTGCAGAAAGAAGGTTTTGATTCGCAAATCGTGTTTCTACTGAGGAAAGCAGGAACTTCTAAAATATATATTCTTTAGTTTTGGAATTTTATATTCAATTTAATACACCAGATAAATCAATATAGTGCCTTCTCTGCTCTTCCATAGATTACTTGTCGAACGGATCTTTGCTCAATACATGGTTCCTCACAATTTGGAAACTACAGAACGGATGAAGTGCTTATATTACTTGTATGCCACACTGGATTTAAATGCTGTGAAGTATGTTTTGCATGTCAAGCTCTATTCTTTTCCGTATATTGGATTTGATGGGAAAAAATGCCCTAAGTAACCCAATCTTTAAGTGTAAACTATGTAATGAAAACATTATATAAAGAAACAAGTCACAATAAAGTACTTGGTTATGTTTTTGAAAATTCTGACATCAACATATTAAGCCACTATAAGCAATTGAAAAGTAGAATTGATTGACATGGAATCTTTTAGTATTTCATTTTTTTCTCTCTAGATTTTAATATTAGTGTCTTAAATGTTGAGGTTTCTATTCTTTCTTATTTTTGTTTTCCTTAAGGTGTTAGAAAGGTCCATATTCTTAAAACAAGATCTTACTCTCACCTGGTAATGATTTGTGTTATAGTGTAGGACAATAGGGTACAAATTTTGTGCTGCATAGCCTCAATACGATGTAGTTTGGCATAAGGGTAAGCACAAATATATTTATATTACCACCTTTGATTCAAAAAGTTCTTTTGAGTATGTGGATAGGGAATTGGCATTTTAGAAATGGAAAAATCATTACTAATTTAATTGAATCATATTAAGGGTTAGGAAATTGAAGCCTAGAGATTTGCTTCAGGTTTAGGAAATGTTGACCTTTGTGATTCCAGCAAATGTAATTTATAGTCATTGGGGATTTAATGTTCAGAAATTGGATGCCTGATGAGCTGTATATAATTTTCATTTGTACCTGTTTAATGGCACTTTTGACTCCATTTTCTCCATGGAAATAATTATATATGCTATTTATATTTTATATAGAAATGTTGGGAAAATTGTAGAAGGTAGAAATATACAATTCTTCCTACTTTCTGTATTTTAGACACTGGAAATTATGTTATCTTTAGCTGCTTTTATTTTACACTTCATTGAAAAAGTTGCACGAATGGGTGGTCCTGTGGCTCATCAAGTAGGGTGCCGGTCCCATATACCGAAGGTGGTGGGTTCAAACCCGGCCTCGGCCGAATTGCAAAACAGAAAAATAGCCGGGCATTGTGGTGGGCACCTGTAGTCCGATCTACTCTGGAGGCTGAGGCAAGAGAATCGCCTAAGCCCAAGAGTTAGGGGTTGCTGTGAGCTGTGTGACGCCAGGGCACTCTACCGAGGGTGATAAAGTGAGACTCTGTCTCTACAAAAAAAAAAGTTGCACCAATGACCCTATTGCCTGCAAAGCTTAAAATGTTTACTGTCTCACCTTTTGCAGAAAAAGCTTGCGAACTCTGGTTTAAGTGATATTTTTTTCTATTTCACACAACTTGAACTGAATCACAGAGAGATTAACATGCAGAGTCACACATAAGTAGTAAAGAGGGAGCCAGGATTTTAACTTAGTTCCTCTTGGTTCCAAAGCTTTTTTTTTTTTTCTATTACACATAGTAAAATATATTACTACCATATTAATTACTATGTCATACATGTTTTACGTGGAATTGGAATGTATCCTAAAATTATTAGTTCAGCGTAGTTTAATCAATGGCTATTTTTCTTGGGGCCTCTTAGGTTAGATGGAATGCTCTGTGTGTGTGTGTGTGTGTATATATATATATATCCTATTTGAAATAACCTATTGGCAATCTCAGTAAATTTAAACCTCTTGACTTACCTCACCTACAATTCAAGTGTGAAAAGTAAATAAAAACATTTTGAACCAAAACTTGAGAATTTGACACTCATAGATCCTACTTGAAAAAAAATACTAAAAAGAATTTAGGTGGGATATAAAAAAGAAATCTAGAAAGAAGGAATAAAATATAAGCAACAGCAAACATTTCCAACATTTTTATAAATCTTTTCAAGGATGGTATAATAGTTTTCTTTGTGAGAGGTGAGGTATATATTAAAAAGTAGATAGCATCTAGGCTGTTATTTAGCCATCATGTGAGCTCTCCTGAGTATCCCTGGAACCTTCTCTTCTATGGCTCTGCCATGCTTCAGCAAAGCAGGAGGGCCTCCAGCACCTTCTTACACTGCCTGCTCGTCTCATTGGTTGATACCATGAACTTATGAATACTAGGTGGACCTTATCAGATAACAACAAATAAGACGATGGGTAAATAATTAGCGTTAAAGTGTTATAAGTTTCTTTTATCATGTAAGTGAAGGCAGACATGTTGATTAATTAGACCATAAGTCAAATGTTTGTGTTAGAAGTTTAACCATCACCCATAAAATAATAGAATTAAAATGTACAGCTTCCAAATCCAGAAGAACAAAAAAGAATCAAATTTTCATACCAGAAGCAAAAAAGAAAAATAGTAGTTCACAGAAACACAAATTATAAATAGTAGTTATAAAACTAAACATACCAGATTTCACTCATTTTAATGGCAAGTAAACTGATTGGATTAAAAAGTAAAATACAGTGCTGTTCACAAGAGATATGCTGAAAAATAAGGCTACTGAGAGTTGAAAATAGATTCTAATCTGGACCAGAACTCAAAAGGCTTTGATTCTATAAAATGATTGGTGAATGAACGGATATTTATCTAAGATAAAGTATTTAAGATACATACATGCCATTTTTAAATGATTTTTATTTTAACTAGCTTTTTACAACTGACCACTCTGGGCCGCCCAGTGTGACCTCATTTAATCTATCTCACTGTTTATTTTAGAAACAGCCTTTCCCTCTCTCACCCAGGCTGGAATGCAGTGGCATGATCTTAGCACACTATAGGCTCAAACTCCTGGCCTCAAGCAATCCTCCCACCCTGGCCCTTAATACTTACCAACATTTTAGTACTTTATATTTTATGATTATTTACTCCAAAGCCTTTATTTTTTTTTTATTACGTAATACCATTAAAAATCATTTAGGTAAGTTATGAAGCATAGTAATAAAATAAAAATATCTGACTCTACCGTCCAGCTTGTGAACTCTGCTTTTCATCCTTTCTTCCTCCCAGAGGTAATCTAGCCTTAATTTTGTGTTTCTTGTTTCTTTTTTAAAAATTATTTTAACGTGGTTCAGCACCTGTAGCTCAAGCGGCTAAGGCACCATCCACATACACCAGAGCTGGTGGGTTCGAATCCAGCCCGAGCCTGCCAAACAACAATGATATCTACAACCAAAAAGTAGCCAGGTGTTGTGATGGGCACCTGTAGTCCCAGCTACTTGGGAGGCTGAAGCAAGAGAATCCCTTAAAGCCCAGGAGTTGGATGCTTCTGTGAGCTGTGATGCCACAGCACTCTACCCAGGGTGACAGCTTGAGGCTCTCCCCCCGCCAAAAAAAAATGTTTTAACCTATGTGTGCATATTCCTGTGTATGTATGTTGTATATATCCTTCAATAATACTAATACATTTTTGCTTGGTTTTGAATTTTGTGAAACTGAAATACTGTGTATATAGTCTTTTTCTTTATTTTGTTGCTAAGATTCACCATAATATTAGATACAAAGCTATAATCATTCATACCACTGTGGCATAGAATTACACTATTACCCTCAATAATACTCATATATTTTTGCTTGGTTTTGAATTTTGTGAAACTGAAATATTGTGTATATAGTCTTTTTCTTTATTTTGTTGCTAAGATTCACCATAATATTAGCTATAAAGCTGTAATCATTCATACCACTGTGGCATAGAATTACATTGTCATTAATCCATAATTTTAGTCCATTATTTTGACTTGGAAATTTGAATTTATGGAAATGACATGTCTGTATTTCTATCTTTTTACTATTTCAAGTAGTGACTGTAAACACTTTATAGTTTAGTATATACTTGGAAGGATATTTCTAAAGTATGATTACAGATACTCCTCTAATTTGGCTACTTACTGGAATCACCTGGGAAGGTTTAAACAATACCTACAACTAAGTGTTTCCTTCAAAGATTCTTATTTAATTTGTCCGTAGTATAGTTTGGGCATTGGGATTTTCAGAAAAGCATTTTAGGAGATTGTAATGGGCAATCAGGGTTTGGAATCACTAGTATATAACAAGGAGCAGAAGTGCTGAGTATGTGCGTTTTCATCATTGTGAACTCTGGTCAAATTGTTTTCCAACATTATTATACTAGTTTATATTACTCCCAGTCTTCTTGAATTTCTGAATCCTCCTTTATATTATCAAACATCTTAGTTTTTGTTTATCAAATTTTATCTTACCATCCTTAATTTTCCTGAACACTGAAAATACTGATCTTTGTATAGTTTTATGGTCTATTAAAAAGTCATTTGAATGTATGACCTCTACTTTGTTTGAAAGAGGCCTTTAAAAATAATACTAATAGATGCTAAAAAAAAAAGATGCTGTTTGTAGGTGGAGAAAAAGAATTATAAAAGTAGCCACCTATCAAGTAGGTTCCTGGTGAGTACTTGTTTAGTACTTGTTTAGTAAAGATTCTTCCTTGTTGAAAACACCAATTATTTTGTGAGTACTTTTTTGTGGGGAAGACAGAAAAGTTACTTCCTGTATTTTAGACTTTTGATGAGAACAGGTTTTGAGTCAGTTCCTAAATAAATAATGTATCTTGATTATTGAAAAAGAGAATAGAGGCTATTTTGAGTACTGTCTGATGGCAGTGGGTAGTTCCACCTCCCACAGGTTTCCCAGAACTCCTTTATTGACAAGAATAGGAGATAGTAGCAGGTATCTTCTCTTTCATTGAGCAGGTTTGCATCAAGGATAATTTTATTCTTCTGAGTCTGATGGATGATTTGCACAGCTGGGAGCAGAAGGTTGGAGGAGAGGTTATTTATTTTCTTTTCTTTCTTTCTTTCTTTTCTTTTTTTTTTTTTTTTTTGTAGAGACAGAGTCTCACTGTATCGTCCTCAGTAGAGTACTGTGGCGTCAAACAGCTCACAGCAACCTCCAACTCTTGGGCTTAGGCAATTCTCTTGCCTCAGCCTCCTGAGTAGCTGGGACTACAGGCACCTAACACAACACCCGGCTATTTTTTGTTGCAGTTTGGCCACGGCTGAGTTTGAACCTGCCACCCTCAGTATATGGGGCCGGTGCCTTACCCACTGAGCCACAGGCGCCTCAGCAGGAGAGGTTATTTCAACATTTGACCAGGTCCCCTACTGAAACTCAGTGGTAGCTGTCTTTTTCTTTTGAGTTGCTGCAAACTTAATTGGTAACAGAGAGAAGCCCTACTGAGAGAATTAGTTGTCTATTTAAAATGTCAGATAACAAGTATAAAAGTAACCTATGATTAAATAAATGAATATTGGCCTTCCTGTTGGCAATATTGCTTCTCCCACTATAACCTTTTTCTTTTTTTAAAGAACTATTTTAAAAGGCAGTAAACAGGGACAAATTGCCCTGGTGCTTAATATAATTTTATTAAAATACTTCAGAAGACGGTTTTCCTAAATATGTTACATGAATTTTTAGTGATGATCACTTTTGGATTTAAGCTATACCCATAACAGTTTATAATGGGCTTCAGAATCTCTTGCAATTTCATCTTTAATAAAATAATTTCCTCTTTAAATGAAGACAGTTTCAAAATTTTGGCCTTTTAGCAATTATAGTGATGAAGTGTATAGAAGAGGAGTATACACTGACCTTGTACTTCAGAAGTAATTTCACAGATAGCTACTTTGTTTCTTTGAAAATTATTTAATTATGTAACTCCTTCTTAGTCCTTAGATTTTTACAGCACTCCAGAGAATGATCATCTTGCTTTCAATGTTTATGTTTTAGAACTTAGTAACTTGAAAATAGTAAAGTATAGCTATTTAGAATTTAATTTCTAAGATGAAAATGTACTAATACTGGCTTTGCCAGTATCATTTTGAAGTGACTACTACAAAGGAATTTAAGTGTCCACATTTAAACTAATGTATTTCCTTTAAAAAAATTCAAAGGCATTTTTAAAACATTGTTAAAGGAGAGTATGAAAATGCAGAAATATTAAATGGTTGTCTGGTCTATAAAAGGAAAAGGTTTCATATGCTTCTTTATTATATTGTTGTTTGTCAGTGCTTCATATGTGTAGTAATAGATAAAAAGTTTAGATAATTGGAAACTGATAAAAATTATACTTTTTGGTTTTTAGAAGTTTCCCTTTAAAATTTTAAAATGTGTGGTTCTGATATTCTGTAATCTAATACTAATGTTAATTGTTCTCTATGATTTACAGATATTTTCTTAAGCACCTGTACAATTTCTTTTTAGATTTAAATTTCTGCCAGAGAACAATGTAGCTATTAAGAGGATATCAGGATTTTTGCCATATAAAAACAGTATTCACTTATAGCACAAATAATTCCACACAGTTTAAAATTTAATTATAACTAGATTGCTTTTATAAAAAAATGTATCACTATTCTCTGATGGCTAAGTCTTCTCTTTCATTTTACCCTACCTATCGTAGGACCTTACTCCATTAGTTATTCCTGTAATTCTCCAGTTAATTCCTGCTCCTTGGCTTACCTATATGTTCCTGATAATGATAGATCTTCCCTATTTTTATACAAAGAAAAGGACAACCACTACTATTTACTTTCTTTTGATCCTGCTGTTACATGTTTTATTTATATATATATATGTATATATGTTATTTGTCACACACGTTATTTGTTACATTTTCTTTCTTTCCCTCCATGTGTTTTACCTCATCTCTGTCATCTATGTTTATAATTTGAACCTTTAAAACAAGTTATTTAGTTGAAATATTCTAGAAGGATTTTTATCTTGTTTTGTTATTTAAATTGACATTTTTGTTTTTCAGAGCATTGAATGAAATGTGGAAATGTCAAAATCTGCTTAGACATCAAGTAAAGGATTTGCTTGACTTAATTAAGCAACCCAAGGTAAGTAAATTTCAAAGAAATGAATTTTTTGATGTTGTGTTTTGTAAAATACAAGTATTAGTTACCATTTACCATTATTGCTGTGTGTTGAATACTTCTTTCTGTGTGGAAGAGTTCTGACTGTAGAACTTATGATTCCTAAATTCTAAAACTGTATTTAATTAATTTATTTGCAGTTTTTGGCTGGGGCCAGATTTGACCCCGCCACCTCTGGTATATGGGGCCGGCACCCTACTCCTTTGAGCCACAGGCACCGCCCCCTAAAACTCTAATTTTAAAGAAACTTATCATACATAATATAGAGAATTTTATGTGTTTGTGTCTGCAAAAGGTATTTCCCAGTAGGAAAGAGATTGTGCTTGTATGTCCTCAAAATTAACGGGTGTTTTATGACTTTAAAATAAATAAGGCTGGATGTGGTGGCTCACACCTATAATCCTAACACTGGGAGGCTGAGGCAGGAGGGTCCCTTGAGGTCAGGAGTTCAGACCACTCTGAGCAAGAGCAAGACCAAGACCCTGTCTTTAGAAAAAACAGAAAAATTAGCTGGGTGTGGTGGTGCATGCCTGTAATCCCAGCTACTTTGGAGACTGAGGCAAGATATTGCTTGAGCCCAGGAGTTTGAGTTATAGTGAGCCATGGTCAGGCCACTGCACTTTAGCCCAGGTGAGAGCAAGATCCTGTCTCAAATAAAAAATAATAAAGAAATAATAAAATTATTGGAAGTATTGTAAATAGGGTAAAATCACACTGTATCTTGCCCACTCCTAAGATGCTCTTGATATCTTCATATACTCTTGTGGTTTTAGTAGTTTCAGTAAACGTGTATTTATAGTTAGCTATCTTGAAATTTTTGCTTGTAGCTAATATTTATTGTGATTTCAATGTACTTCTTGGTCTTTATAATTATAATTTAATGGTGTTATTATTCTGGTGCATGTATCATTTTATTTTGGACATTTACAATGATGCTCGGTTTATTTTTGTTTTTTATTTTTTCCAATTGAAAAGGCTATCGGTAGGCCTGTAAAAGACATAATTTATCTAAAAAGCAGTGTCTGGTCATTTTAAATTGCATTTGAGGAAAACAGTGTAGTGCATGTATTACTCTATTTCTTTTTTAGTCTAGTGATCCACCTCAAGCACCCTCCTAACACAAACTCATAGCTCATGTTCATAAGGCAGGCGTCAATAGAACAATATCAGTTCATCAGTTCATAAGGGGAGAAAATTTTATGTTTCCTTAGGCATAAATTGTCACTTGCCCTAAAAATAATAAACTAATACCATTTGTTTGAGTGGTTTATAGTGACCCTCTATTTTTTTAAACTTTCAAATTACAAGGCCTTTTATACCATTCGTTTGCCTAATTGAAGCTTACATTTGAATAGTATGTTGTTTGAGTAGTATGTTGTTTTATAGGATGACAACAATATTTTTGTATTGTTTTATTAATTTACTTTTTTGTTTTTATATTTCAAAATATTATGGGGTACAAATGTTTTGGTTACATGAGTTGCTTTTTTACAGTCTTGAGCCAGAGTTTTAAGCCTGGTGCCCCTCACCTGGATAATGTTCATTATACTTGTTGGATGTGAATTTACCCCTCCCCACCTGCTTGATTTCCATTGAGTTTTACTACCAAATGTGTCCATGAATGTTGATCCATTATTTCCAGTTTAGTAATATATGTGGTGTTTGCTTCTCCATTCTTGTGAAACTTCACTTAGAAGGATGGTCTCCATTTCCATACAGGTTGTTACG
Source organism: Perodicticus potto (assembly GCA_963574655.1). Classification (NCBI taxonomy): domain Eukaryota; kingdom Metazoa; phylum Chordata; class Mammalia; order Primates; family Lorisidae; genus Perodicticus; species Perodicticus potto. The sequence continues at coordinate 12,266 of CAUYRH010013445.1, read as the reverse complement.
AAAGGTATTAGTTCACATTTTTTCTTTATTGCTGAGGAGTACTCTTTGCTATACATATATTATTAGTCCACTCATATTGATGTGCACTTGGCTTGGCACTTGAGTGATTGTGAATTCTGCTGCAATAAACATTCAAGTGCAGGTGTCTTTTTGATAAAATGACATTTTTTCCTTTGGGTAAATACCCACTAGTGGCATTACTGGATCAAATGGTAGGCCTACTTTTATTTCTTTGGAGTATCTCTATTTTTTATAGAATCTATGCTAGTTTTGCAATGCCACGAACAGTTTATAAATGTTTCCTTCTTCATGTTGTTTGGGATTTTTTGTTAAAAGCCATTCTTACTGAAGTTAGGTGATACCTTATTATGGTATTTGCATTTTCCTGATGATTAGAGATGCTGAGTATTTTTTCATTTGTTCATTGGCCATTTTTTGTCTATCTTCTTTTTAAAAAGTACTGTTTGTGTCTTTTGCCCACTTTTTTGTTGGGTTGTTTGGTTGTTTTTTCTTGCTGATTTGCTTGAGTTCTTTATAGATTCTGGTTATTACCTGTTTATTCAGTGTATAACATGCAGATATTTTCTTCTGTTCTGTAGGTTGGCTATTAACTCTGTGGATGGTTTCCTTGGCTATGCAGAAAGCTTTTAAATTTAATCAAGTCCCATTTGTTAATTTTTGTTGTTGTGATTGCCTTTGGGTTCTTCTTCATAAATTCTTTGCCTAGGCCAATATCTATAAGAGCTTTCCCAACATTTTCTTCTGGAATTCTTAGTTTCATGCCTTAGATTTAAGTCTGTTGTCCATCTTGAATTTTTTCTTTTGAGTAATGAGATGTACAAGTCCTGTTTCAATCTTACACATGTATGTAGCTACCCAGTTTTACCAGCATCTTGTGTTGAATAGGAACTCTTTTCCTCAGTGTATGTTATTGTCTGCTTTGTCAAAGTTCAGATGGCAATATGAGGATGGTTTTATATCTGTTCTGATCCATTGATCTATTACTCTGTTTTTGTGCTGGTACCATGCTGTTTTGGTTACAGTAGCCTTGTAGTATAGCTTGAAGTCTGGTAAAGTGATGCCTCATAATTGTTATTTTTGCTTAAGATTGCTTTAGCTATTCCAGCTCTTTTCCAGTTCTACACAAAGCAACAAAAATTATTTTTTCTAGCTCTACAAAAAATGACATTGGTATTTTAATGAGTATCGATTTCAATTTGTAAGTCACTTTGAGTGGTAAAGGTATTTTGACAATGTTAATTCTTTCAATCCATGAACATGATGTATTTTTCCATTTGTTTTCCATATTCTGCGTTTTCCTTCCTCAGTGGCTTATAGTTCGCCCTATAGAGCTCTTTTACCTCCTTGGTTAAATATATTCCTAGGTATGTTATTTTCTTTGTTGCTATTGTGAAAGGTATTGAGTCTTTGATTTGATTCTCAGCTTGACTGTTGTTGGTGTATAGGAATGCTACTGATTTTGTGTACATTGATTGGGTATCCTGAAACTCTGCTGTATTTATCACTTCCAGGAGTCTCTTGGCAGAATATTGGGAGTTTTCTAGACCTAAGATCATGTTGTCAACAAAGAGCAATAGTTTGACCTCTTCTGTCCCCATTTAGATACCCTTGATTTCCTTTTCTTGTCTGATTGTTCTAGCGAGGACTTTTAACACTATCCTGAGTAGAAGTGGTGATGGAGGGCAACCTTGTTCAGTTTCAAATCTAAGCAGGAATCATTTCAGTTTTCCCCAGTTCAGTATGATGTTGGCTGTAGGTTTGTCATATGTGGTGTTACAATTTTGAGGCATGTTCCATCTATGACTATTTTGTTAAGAAGTCTTTTCATAAAAGGGTGCTAAATTTTATCAATTTTTTTTTCCCTCTGTGTCTTTTGAGATAATTATATGGTCTTTGTTTTTGCTTTTTATGTGGTGAGTCACATTACTGGATTTGTGTATGTTGTGCTAATGCATCCCTGGGATGAAGCCTACTTGGTCCTGGTGGATCTTTTTTTTTAAATGTTCCGATGAACTTAATTTGTTAGAGTTTTCTTGAGAATTTTTGAATCTGTGTTTGTAAAGGATATTGGTCTGTAGTTTTCTTCTTTTGTTGTATCCTTTTCTGATTTTGGTATCAAAGGGATCCTGGGTTTGTAGAATGAGTAGGAGAGCATTCCTTCCTTCTCAATGTAATGAAATAATTTCTGTAATTTAGGTACTAGTTCCTCTTTGTAGGTCTGGTAAAATTTGGCTGTGAAACCATCTGGTCCAGGACTCTTTCTGGATCAGCAAGTTTGTTTTCAAAGAACCAATTTTTTGTTTCATTAATCTCTGTATAATTTTTTTGTTACTGATTTCATTTAGTTCTGCTCTCACTTTAGTTATTTCATTTCTTCTGCTGGGTTTGGGATTGGTTTGTTCTTCTTTTTCTAATTCCTTGAGACAGTTAATTAGATTGTTGATTTTTGTGATCTTACTGTTTTTTTGATATAGACATTTAAGGCTATAAATTTTCCTCCTGGACTGTCTTTGCTGAATCCCACAGATTTTGGCAACTTGTGTTCCTTTTGTCTTTTAGTTTGAAGAATCTCATAATTTTTATTCTCATTTCTTCCTTGACCCAATAATCATTCAGCAGTAGGTTGTTTAATTTGTGACTTTGTATAGAATTGTTTCTGCTAGAGTTGATTTTTAATTTTATTCCACTGTGGTCTGAGAAGATACCTGGTATATATTTTTTTTTTTTTTAATTTGTTGAGTCATGTTTTGTGTCCTAAGATGTGATTGGTCTTGGAGCATGTTCTGTATGCTGATTAGAAGAATGTATGTTTGGTAGTTATGGGGTAGAATGTTCTGTAAATGTCTGTTAGCTACTTTAAATCCTACGTTTCTTATTTATTTTCTACTTGGAGGATGTGTCCAGTTCTGTTGGTGGGATGTTGAAGTCCTCAGGTATTAGGATGTTGTTTATCACTCTGTTTAGATCTAGTATGGTTTGCCTTATAAATCTGGACGCACCTGTGTTAGATGCGTAAATATTTAGAATTGTTATTGTTGAATTATGCCCTTTACCATTATGTAATGACCCTTGGCTTTCTTCACTTTAGTTGTCTTGAAGTCTATGTTATCTGATATGAGAATAGCTATACCAATTTTCTTTTGGTTTGCATTTGCATGGAATATTGTTTTTCATCCTTCCACTTTGAATCTAAATGAGTCCTTGTTGATTAGATGTATATTCTGGAGACAGTAGATACTTGGCTTGTGTTTTTTTTAGCCATTCAGCCAGCCTATGTCTCTTGAGAGGGGAGTTCAATTCATTTGCATTTGTTGAAAGAATTGATCTGTTCATGCCGTTGAGTAGAACTTGACTGCTTTGTTTTACGTCCTGAACCATTGTGATATCTGGGTTCTAAACTTTAGCATTTGGATAGTTTACACAGATGTGTCTGTTGTGCTGGTCAGTGTATATAATGCAGGTCTGAATACTTCATGTTTTGTTTTGTTTTGGGGACAGAGTATTTTGCCCAGGTTATAGTGCTGTGGCATCAGCCTAGCTCACAGCAACCTCAGACTCATAGGTTCAAGAATTCCTTCTGCCTCAGCCTCCCAAGTAGCTAGGACTACAGGTGCCCACCACAATACCTGACTAATCTTTTCTATTTTTAGTACAGACAGGGCCTCGCTGTCACTCAGGCTGATCTTGAACTCCAGAGTTCAAGGGATCCTCCCACCTTGGCTTCCTGGAGTGCTGGGATTATAGGCATTAGCCACCACGCCCAACCCCATTTATATTTTATTAAATATAGTTTAACTTTTTTTCTATGTTTATTAAGTATACTGAACCTTAGAAAACATTTTCTCTTAAAATAAATGACTTAAAACTAATTTAGTGATTCTGCTGTTTCCTTTCTCTTAACTCCATTTACATTAGTATGTTTCAGTCAGTGTTATAATACAGTAAATTAATGTGTTTCACTCAATAATCTCTGGATAAAGTGCCTCTGTTTGCTACCTAGAGCTATATTAATGTACTTTCTTTGGGCAAAGATGTAAAAGTGTTAATTAAAAGTATAAGACATTCATATATGCATGTTTAGAAAATTATTACTCATTTTAGGTATTATTGAAGTTATAATGGCAGCCAAGTAGTATGTTAAATGTGTATACTGTATGTTGAACAAGCATTATGTATGAGATTATCATCAGATATAACTTTTGTTTTTGACTTTTATTGTTCCTTTAACATTTATGTATTTAGTGGAGCTTCTTCCGTTTGCCTATTGATAAAAACTTAGAAAGATCTTATCACTTTGCTGCTCAGTCGTGAAAATCAAGAAATCACAAAATACAATTTCAGTTCAGTTAGGGCATTTAGCTACCTTCTACCTTGAAGAATTTTCTTCTTGCTTGTCTTAAAATAATTACCAAGTTATCCACGTTTAAGAGAGAATTTTTATTCCTATGTGGTAGGATTGAAAAGAAAACACAATGGAGAATAGTACCCCTAATTGGAATTCTAATGTGAGAAGAATTAATAGTTTTTTCTAATTATTTAAGATTCACTTCATACTAAAGGTTACAGTAGATTATAATAATTATAGAGTTGTAGTTAGGAAAAATATAAAGCTATGGTTAACTTTGAGGTGTTTATATTTCTTTCTATTTTACTAGGAAAACTCTTAGATACTTACAATTAGTTATGTAATTTTTTCCCTTCGTTTTTAGCCTGGTTAAGTCACTTTTTAATTCTCAGAAACAAAATCCTTCTTTCTGCTTTATTTATCTGAACTGATACACTCAGTGTTACTTAAAAGTGCGTTTTTAATTTCCAGTATGACATTTTGTTGGTGCTGTTTCTTTTCCATCTGGGTTAGCTGCTGCTTTATTTTTATTTCTAAAATTTTACTAACCACTATGCTAATTAGGATGGATCCGCTTCTTGTCAGCCCAAATTCCAAATATTTGGGAATTAATTTTTGTGCTTCATTATCCTTTGCCTTCCTCTTAGAAAGCTTGTTCTTTATAGGGATGGTTTGTTATTTAATTCATTGCCTTTACTTCAGTGTTTATCTACCTCAGTATTTTAAACAGACTTGCTCAATGACATCTTTTCATTTTTCTTCTTTAAAACAACACTACCCTGATTCAGCAAATAATTACCATTCTGAGAAACATCTTTTGTATGTGGAACTTTACGTGCAGTTGTACACGAATGTATTATATGCAGTGCCATGCAGTGAGCATGTTCATTCGCTGAAATAATGCTACCCTGGCGCAACCTGTATCTAGCACTCTTAGATACACCTGTTATACCTGTCAGTGGCATTTTTTAAATTGTCTTTCTCCAGAGTCTTGCCCATAAGCTTCATGACTATGCCTTGTAATTCTAAGACCTAAAATTTTAGGAACACCTCAAGTCAGAGTTTTAGACCTGTGTCAACTTTTTGTTTCAAATAAGACTTAAAAACTTGAAAGCTAACATTTCATGGGTGTTTTGTACCTTTTCTAAGCATAGTTTCCCTTAGTTATTTCTGCACTAAAAAACTTAGTATCTACCTATCCCAAAATGTAGTGCAGCACTCTGTTTTTTGTTGGGGGGGCCGACAAAACACTAAGGTAAGAGGTAACAGTAGAGAATCAGTTTACTTCCACCTCCCATTTAAATGGTTCATCTAAAGTGGTGGTTCTCAACTTTCCTAATGCTGCACCCCGTTAATACAGTTCCTCATGTTATGGGGACCCTCAACCATAAAATTAACTTTCGTTGCTACTTCATAACTGTAATTTTGCTACTGTTATGAATCGTAATGTAAATATATGATATGCAGGATGTATTTTAATCGTTACAAAGGGGTCATGACCCACAGCTTGAGAACCGCTGATCTAGAGTTTAAAAATAGCCAAACAAAGATACAGGTGGTAATGGCAAGAGTCTCGAGGATTAGTAGGTTATTCTTTGCTAATTATCTGAGAGTGTGATGAAAACTCTTATTCTTGTAAGGGAATTTTAATTTTGCATTTTTTGGTGTGATTTACAGACGGATGCCAGTGTCAAGGCCATATTTTCAAAAGTGATGGTTATTACAAGTAAGTTATTTTAAATCTATATAATATAAATTTAAGATCTAATTACAATATTTATTATAATTAAAAGTGATTCATCAGTGTCATAATGGACTATGACAACATAGGAATCTTAAATTTTCTTCAGTGTCTTATATTAGCAAGTGTTAGAGAAAGGTTTAGAATATAAATTTGGTTTTGAGAATTTATTTAAATCATTAAATAAGCTTACTATAAAAACCAAATCTGTGCTTTGGTGTTGCTTGCTCTAATATGAATCTATTTGAAGCTAATTTCACTTTGAGCCAAATTAGAGTAAAGGGTGTACCCAATAACTACATAACAGCTTTGTTGAAAATATATTAATTTGCTTTTTTAATTTAAGTGATGTGAAATAAAAATGTTATTTAATTGCATTTAACAGTAAATACTAAAGGATTATATGTCATATCTTCCTATCTCCTTTGTTGAGTACAGGATTGGAGAAAAGTAGTTGACTGGTTTTTTATTTTTGTCTTATTTTGCTATGGGAGGGGTGTCACTGACTTAAAGCTCAAAAAAGTAGCTGTTTTTGCAGGTGGTTTGTTTTTCCTTTCATCTCAGAGGTCACTGTGTTTTGCATAAGGACAGAGGGATAATCAGGAATACCTGGAGGAATGCTTCTACTGAACTTAAAATGAAGAGATTTTAAGATGGATCTGAGATACTAAATATTCCAAGATGTGTATGGAAGTAATGTTAAGACTCTGATGGTTATAATAAACCTAACTCACTGGGTTTTTGATTAAGTGACGAGAGTTTATCAAGAGTATAGCTTTAAAACCAAAATATCTTTCAGTCCCAGGTAAACTAGTTTTTAGTTTCTTAGCATAACTTACATAGCAAGTCATTTTGGGCTATTGATTTTTTATAACTATTTCCTCAGTGGTTTGGCCGTGGATACTGTCCCCCACAGGAAATCATTCTCTATATTCTACTTCCTCCCACCCCCCTATTCATTTTCTTCCAGCAAGTACAGTATTTCCCAGATTCTTTACTGAGGAATGCTAGTATTCTGCAGGTGTTAACAGTATTGCGAGAAAAATGTTTGATGGTCTTATATTTGTATAGAATGCTGAATAAAGGTTCCTTTTTGTTTTCTTCCTCCCTTCTTTTTCTGTCCCCACACTTTTGCTTTCTCAAATAGTCTTATTTTAGCCTTTAATGAGATGCCTGTTTATTGTGAAAAGGCTGGAAAGTGACGTTTTCCAAAATTATGTGAAAACAGTGCATTTTCCTGAACACAACTGCTAGTGATCTTTAGAACACAGATTGTAAAGTGCTACATTAGTTTTTTCCAGTTTGCCCTCAGTTGCTTATTGTGTATTCATTTATTAGTTCATCTTCTGTAAGAGATCATGTTTATTTGTTGTACTGTAATGTGGTTCTTTTTCTTTGCAGTTGAGTTTTTTGTATTATAGAAACATGAAAAAGCTATAGTATGTAAGGAAGTATTTAATGTATTAATGGATTCTTGCTACATTCAGTTATTCTTGCCAAGACGTAACATTTCAGAGTTGTGTGTGAACTTAAATACGGCGTGTATACTGTATCATATTTTAAGATTCAGTTGAATTCCTAGTATTTTTTATACTTCTGTATTACAATTTGCTGTTGTTAGAACTATACTAGTCTGGTTCTCTATAACAGTTAAGTTGCCAGAAAAAAGATACTAGGATGAACATTTTGTTAGTTCTTGTAAGTGTTTTGATACATAAACACATTAGAACAGTATAAAAATCATTTTTAATTCAAAGACTCATCTTTTTTCATGTAGTAATGACATAACCAGTAGTAACCCCTGAAATATGTTGCTTGGTATGTTTGTGATACATACATATCACATGGTTGGTTAACAGTAAACAAATAAGGAAAATAGTTTCTTAAAGGGAAGACTTACTGATTAATTTATAAGAGAAAAGTGTATGCAACAAGGTCAAGGGGACAGTACTAAAATTGGTATTATTCAGTTTGACATTTAATGCTTTTAAATGTTAAAAAGAGTTTTTTAGAAATATCCAGTTCAGTCTTTTTCCCTGTATAGATGTCTCTTCACAATGATCTTGATATCTAGAGAGCATATTTTTATTTGTGAAAATTAACTAATGAAGTTGTTTTCACAATTCGTTAAACTAAACAATTTATAGGTAAGGATTGTCAAAGTAATATAAAAAATATTGATCTTTTATTGAGAATTTTTTTGTATTTTAATTTGATTTTAATTTATTTTAAGGAAATTTGCCGGATCCGGGTAAGGCTCAAGATTTCATGAAGAAATTCACACAGGTGTTGGAAGATGATGAGAAAATAAGAAAACAGTTAGAAGTACTAGTTAGTCCAACATGCTCCTGCAAGCAGGCTGAAGGTTGTGTGGTAAGGGAAGAAATTAAAAGAGCTAATATTTGAAAAAATCCTCAAACCTTTTTTTGGTCCCCTACTTGTATGAAAAGTAACTTTATTCATTATGCAGAATTTAGAAGATGTCATAGGAGTAACAGTACAAGTAAACTGTCTATAAAACAATTGCTATTAATAGTCTGATGACTATTACACACATATCCTTCTGAAATCAGATTATATAACTTAGTTTTGAATATTTTACTTAATTTTCATTAATCTTTTTATAGTAGTCAATAACTACATAGCATACCATTGAATATCCACACAGTTTATTGAGTAGCATGTTACATTATATACCGAGGGGTTTTCCCCCCACTTTTTTATTAATATAAAGAGCAATATAATTAATATCTTGATAGCTAAACATCTTGATTCTTTGTTTTAGGATATATTTCAAGAAGTACAATTGCAAGGGTTAAAATTCATTTTTTTAAACTTTAATATGGGCTCCGTGCCCTTAGCTCAGTGGTTAAAGCACCAGCTGCATATAACCAGGCAAGCAGGTTTGAACCGGACCCAGGCCTGCTAAACAATGACAACTGCAACAAAAAAATAGTTGGGTGTTGTGGCAGGGCCCTGTAGTCCCAGCTACTTGGGAGAGTGAGGCAAGAGAATCACTTAAGCCCAGAGTTTGAGGTTGCTGTGAGCTGTGAGCTGTGATGCTATGGCATTCTACTGAGGGCGACATAGTGAGGCTCTGTCTCAAAAAAATAAATAAATAAAACCTTTAATATGTATTTGTAAATTATTCTCCAGAACTGAATTAGTCTTATGTTAATCACGAGAAATCATAGTGACCATTTTTTAACACATAACAATATTGACCAGGATCTTTGCTAGAAACAAAAACCAAATAAAAACAAAAAGTTATTCTGATGGATTTGTATTTATAGTTTGCTAGTTATCTGACCATTTTTTTCTCCTTTGGTTTGTTGACCATTCATATTTCTTTTGTAAGTTGTATGCTTATAAGGTGGCCTGTTTTTATAAAATTGTATTTGTTTTTATCTTATTGATTTGTTAGTTTGGTTGTTTGTTAGGTTGCATATAATTTTCTTTCACTTTTAGTTTTTCTTTTCATTTTGTTTACGTCATCTGGCTGCCATAGTTTCTATTTTCACTAGCTGAGTCTGTCAGTATTCTTCTTATGGTTTTTGCTTATGGAGTCCTGCTTATAAAATCCTATTCTCTTGCAAATCAACAAAAATATTTACTGTTATCAGTGTTTATTAATGTTTTAATTTTGTTCTTATGTATTACTATTCTTCTCATATTTTTGATGTAAGGTATGAAATAAAGGCGTAACTTTTGTTTTTATTCCAAATGTCCAGTACATTAGATTGAATAATCTAATTTCAGGATAGTAGATTGAATAATCTGCCTTTTTTCTATTTACTTGAATAGTTACCTTTCCCATATGCTAAATTCTTAATCTAGTATTTTTTTCTGTACTTAACTCAGATTGTATTTATGTGTTTATTCTAGGATCAGGACTGCATGGTTTTTATTGTAGGTTTTGAATATTTCAGTGTGATGATTTATTTAAACATATTGTTATAATATTTTAAAAATCTGCATTACAGCGTGAAATAACTAAGAAGTTGGGCAACCCCAAACAGCCTACAAACCCTTTCCTGGAAATGATCAAGTTTCTCTTGGAAAGAATAGCACCTGTGCACATAGATACTGAGTCCATCAGGTACTTGTATATAAAAAATATGAAGTTCTCATTACTTTTTATATATTCACACATTCAGGGGATCAGTTATTGAGTACCTGCTGAATATATGCAAAGCACCAAACTAGCTACTCGTGTGTGTGTATTTTTACGTGTACTCATCTGTCTATATCTATATGTGCATGTACGTGTGTATATGTACATCCACTTATCTGTGTGTATATGTACCTAGTTTTTATTATTTATTTTAATTTTAAGTATTGGTTCAAATTGTGTGAGAAATTGTCATCTAAATCTAATTTTTATCTATGAGCAGTATACCAGGGATTCCTCTTTTTTGTTAGCTTGCATAGGTTAGATAATATAAACATATTTTTGTTATGCCCTCACGAAAAAATAAAAAGAACTAGGTAAATCTGTTATAAAGGAACATGTAATGTATTTTCACAGATATTTGAGAACTGAAAATGTTTTCAATGTGTATATATAGCATATTGATTTATTAGTCATTAAATATTACTAATGATTTTTCGTCTTGTACTCAGTGAAGCCCTTTTGGTGATGTTTTGTTAGGGAGGGCATCTGGTATAGCTTTGGTCCTTAATCTTTCACAAATAGACCTTAACATTGGTTACCCAGTAGTCACTTTGGACTCCTTTTGCGTCAGTTGTCATTTAAAGTGGAGGATGGTAGTGGAATACAAAGGAAAGAACATAACTGATGGAAGTTTTAAAAGAACACCCTAAAAAAATGTTGTCTTACTGGAAATGGGGAATAAAGGCAAAGAAGAGTTAGAAATATAAGGGTTTAAGTTCAAATGATGAAGAATAGTAATACCTTGAAAAGAATGAAGGGAGCTATTGAAGGATGTGAGAAAAGATATTCTAATTTGGACATTACAATATTGTTAAAATTAAGGAATATTGAGTTTCGTGTGAGAGTGAGGAAATAGATTAGTAGTCTACTGAGGTTGCATAGAAAGAAGCAAAAAAATGAACAGAACTTTGGAAATTTTCTTACAGTAGAGAAACAACAGATATTTAGATCAGGGTATTACAATGTTTTGAAATTTAAGATGAAGAAAGTTTTCAAAAGTAAAGTATTTTATATGAATAGACAGAGACCAAGAAATAAACTTTTGGCTTTAGTAATGAGAAGGTCATAGAGGTCTAGAAGATATTTCAACACATAAACAGTAACAGGTAGCAGTTAGTGCTTCTTTTGTCTTCTGAGGTTATGATACATTTTTATTTCATAGAGGAAGTTCTTTCATCTCTCCTCCCTTGGGTGGTGCCCGTGGCTTAAGGAGTAGGGCATAGGCCCCATATACTGGAGGTGGCAGGTTCAAACCCGGCCTGAGCTAAAAACTGCTCTCCTCCCTTAAAATTGATTGACTGTTTTCAAATATTAATTAATCTCTGGAGGAGCCTTGGTATGTATACTTGTTGAATTTTGTCCCATACCAAGTGACATACAGATTCTGTGCATTACAACTTTTTATTTTTAGTTATTTTATATATTTTGATTTGTTGCTGTTAGTAGAATGAATAATTCCCTGTCTGTTGTAAGTGGCTTTTGCTGTTACAGAAAAGCACTACTAATTGTGAGTGTTTTGTTGGTGTTGCCTCCCTGAACTCTTAGTATTTTTAAATAGATTTTTCAGTTGCTTCTCTTTAGTCTTTCAGGTTGGTTTTTTTAGATTTTTTTTTTTTTTGGTATGACTGTTGTTCTTTGCTTGTTAGCTCAATTGTACTACTTCAGAAATTCCTTTCTTTGTTACTTCAGCTAAAGAACTCTACTTCATGTCGTGACTTTCTTTGTAGTCCTTATTGTTCTCTGATGATCTTTTTTATATTTGCTTTGATCTTCCTTCACTAGACTGAGACCTTTATGCCTTCAGTCATGGAAGAAAACAATGAGTTTAATTTTGGATATGTACCTTCTTTTTTTTTTTTTTTTTTTTGAGACAGAGCCTCAAGCTGTCACCCTGGATAGAGTGCCGTGGCATCACAGCTCACAGCAACCTCCAATTCCTGGGCTCAAGCGAGTCTCTTGCCTCCGCCTCCCAAGTAGCTGGGACT
>CAUYRH010013443.1:0-11750 GCA_963574655.1 Perodicticus potto | reverse complement strand
AACTGTGCTTGACAGACGCATATAGAACATTCCATCCCCAAAATAAAGAACATACATTCTTCTCATCGTCCCATGGAACATTCTCCAAAATTGATCATGTCCCAGGACACAAAACAAACTTCAACAGAATCAAAAGAATTGAAATTTTACCTTGTATCTTCTTAGACTACAAGGCATTAAGTGTGGAACTCAACTCCAACAAAAAGGGTCAACCCCACACAAAGACGTGGAAAGTGAACGACCTTATGCTGAATGAAAGTTGGGTTCAGGAAGAAATAAAAAGGGAAATCATTAACTTCTTTAAGCATCACAATGATCACACAAGTGACCAAAACCTTTGGGATACAGCAAAAGTAGTCTTGATAGGAAAATTTATTGCTTTACAAGCCTACATCCAAAAAACAGAAAGAGAGACCATCAACAAACTCACAGCTATCTTATGTAATTGGAAAAAGAAAAACAATCTAAGCCTAAACCCAGCAGAAGAAAAGAAATATACAAAATTAAATCAGAGATTAATGAAATTGAAAACAAAAGAATCATTCAGAAAAATTATTGAAACGAGGAGTTGGTTTTTTGAAAAAATAAATATAATAGATAAACCTTTGACCAGACTAACTAGAAATAGAGAAGTAAAATCTCTAGTAACCTCAATCAGAAATGATAATGGGGATATAACAACTGAGATAACAAATGCCACAAAGATACAAGAGATTATCTCTGAATATTCCCAGAAACTCTATGCCAAGAAATTTGACCATGTGAAGGAAATGGATCAATATTTGGAATCACACCATCTCCCTAGACTTAGCCAGGAAGAAATAGATCTCCTGAACAGACTAATTTCAAGCACTGAGATCAAAGAAACAATAAAATTCTCCCCCCCCGAAAATGCCCTAATCTGATGGCTTCACCCCAGAATTCTATAAAACCTTTAAAGAAGAGCTTTTTCCCATACTGCAGAAATTATTCCAAAAAATTGAGGAGGAAGAAATCTTCCTCAATACTTTGTACAAAGCAAACATTACCCTGAGACTAAAACCAGGAAAACACAAAAGGAGAATTTCAGACCAATTTCACTAATTAATATATATGCAAAAATTTTCAACAACCTCCTAGCCAATAAATTACATCTTATCATCAAAAATGTCATACATCATGATCAAGTAGGTTTCATCCCAGGGATGCAAGGATGGTTTAACATATACAAGTCCATAAAAATTATTCACCACATTAACAGAAGCAAAAACAAAGGCCATATGATCTTCTAAATAGATGCAGAAAAAGCATTTGATAAAATCCAGCATCCTTTTCTAATTAGAACCCTGAAGAGTATAGGCACAAGTGACACATTTCTTAAACTCATCAACACTATCCATGACAAACCCACAGCTAATATTTTACTGAATGGAGTAGAACTGAAAGCTTTTCCACTTAGAACCAGAACCAGATAAGGTTGTCCCCTATCACCACTACTATTCAACATTATGTTAGAAGTTGTAGCCAATACAATCAGGCAAGAGAAGAAAATAAAGGGCAACAAAATGGGACCAGAGGAGGTCAGACTCACCCTCTTTGCTGATGATATGCTCTTCTACATAGAGAACCCCAAAGATTTAACCACAAGGCTCCTGGAATTCATCAAAAAGTGCAGTACCATCTCAGGATAGAAAATAGATGTCCACGGCTTGGTGCCTGTGGCTCAACAGCCTAAGGCGCCAGCCATGTACACCTGAGCTGGAGGATTCGAATCCAGCCCCAATCCGCCAAACAACAAAGATGGCTGCAACCAAAAAAAAAAAAAAAAAAAAATGGCCGGCTGTTGTGCCAGGCGCCTGTAATCCCAGCTACTTGGGAGGCAGAGGCAAGAGACTCACTTGAGCCCAGGAATTGGAGGTTGCTATGAGCTGTGATGCCACGGCACTCTATCCAGAGTGACAGCTTGAGGCAATGTCTCAAAATAAATAAATAAATAAATAAATAAATAAATAAATAAATAAATAAATAAATAAATAAAAATATTTAAAACCAAAAAAAGGAAAGAAAATCAATGTCCACAAGTCAGTAACCTTCGTATACACCAATAACAGCCAAGATGAGAGGCTAATTAAGGACATAACTCCCTTCACCAAAGATTCAAAGAAAATGAAATACCTTGGAATACACCTAACAAAAGAGGTGAAGGACCTCTATAAAGAAAATTATGAAACCCTAAGGAAAGAAACAGCAAAAGATATTAACAAATGGAAGAACATACTATGTTAATGGATGGGAAGAATCAACATTGTCAAAATGTCTCTACTTCTCAAAACAATTTACAGATTCAATGCCATCCATAGTAAAATATCAATATTGTACATTAAAGTCTTGCAAAAAATAATTCTTCGTTTTGTCTAGAACCAGAAAAAAAAAATCTGTATAGCTAAGGCAGTTCTTAGTAATAAAAACAAAGCCAGAGGCATCTGCCTACCAGACTTTGTTCTGTACTACAAGGCCGTAATGGTCAAAATAGCATGGTACTGGCACAAAAATAGACACATAGATATTTGGAATCAAATAGAAAACCAGAAAATTAAAGTAATATCTTATAGCCACCTAATCTTTGATAAACCAAACAAGAACATACACTGGTGGAAAATAATTCCTATTCAATAAATGGGTGTTGAGAGAACTGGATAGCCACATGTAAAAGACTGAAACTGGACTCTCGCCTTTTTCCACTCAGAAAAATTGATTCAATATGGATAAAAGACCCACATTTAAGGCATGAAATAGTAACAATCTTGAAGGAAAGCATAGGAAAAACTACATGAAGATATCAGCTTGGGGCAAGATTTAATGAAGAAGACTTCTGTGGCAATTGCAAAAACAACAATAATAAACAAATGAGACTTAATTAAACTGAAGATCTTTTGTAGCTAAGGAGACAACAACTGAGACAAATGGACAACCTAAACAATGAGAAACGATATTTGCATATTTTGTATCAGACGAATGCTTGATAACTAGGATCTACAGAGAATTCAAATTAATCCATATGAAAAAAGCCAACAATCCCTTATATCAATGGGCAATAGAGATGAATAGCACATTCTCTAAAGAAGAAAAACAAATGGCTAACAAACATATAAAAAAGGGCTCATCATCCCTAATTATTAGAGAAATGCAAATCACAACCACCCTGAGATATAATCTAACCTGAGCAAGAATGGGCCACACCACAAAAATCTCAAAACTAAAGATGCTGGCATGAATGTGAAGAGAAGGGAACACCTTTACACTGCTGGTGGAATGGCAAACTAATACAATCTTTTTGGAAGGAAGTATGAAGAATCCTCAAAGAACTCAAACTAGACCTCCCATTTGATCCTGCAGTCCCATTACTAGGCATCAACCCAGAAGGAAAAATATCCTTTTACCATAGGACACTTGCACTAGACTGTTTACAACAGCTCAATTTGCAATCACCAAAAAGTAGAAACAGCCTAAATGCCCACCAACTGAGGAATGAATTAAGAAACAGTGGTATATGTATACCATGGAATACTATTCAGCCATTAAAAAAGATGGAGACTTTATAGCCTGTGTATTAACTTGGTTTGAAGTGGAACACACTTTTTTTTTTTTTGAAATAGAGTCTCACTTTGCCACCCTTGGTAGAGTGCTGTAGCATCGCAGCTCACAGCAACCTCCAACTCATGGGCTTAAAATATGCTCTTGCCTCTGCCTCCCAGGTGGCTGGGACTACAGGCACCCACCACAATGCCTGGCAAGTTTTTTTTTTTTTTTTTGAAGTTGTCATTGTTGTTTGTCAGGCCAAGGCTGGGTTCAAACCAGCCAGCTTCAGTGTATATGGCACCTAGCCCCTAAGCTACAGGCGCCAATCTGGAACACATTATTCTTAGTAAAGCATCACAAGTATGGAGAAGCAAGAATCCTATGTACTCAGTTCTCATAAGAAGAAAATGTGGGTTAGGGAAAGGGGAGTGAAGAGAGAGGTAATGAAGGAAGGAGGTGGGGAAGGGGTGATTAGAGAGAAAGAAGGAAGGATGGGTTTTGGGTGTCAGAGTCTGTGACATACCTTTTGCGGGTGGGACACAATTATAAGAGGGACTTTACCTCACAAATGCAATCAATGTAACCTGGTTCTTTGTATCCTCAATGAATCTCCAACAATGAAAAAAATCAAAATATTGAAATATTGAAATATTGAAATATTTCTTCTTTTTTTTATTGTTTACAAGATTTCTGGAAGTGCTTGTCTTATAAAATCATTGTGGTCTACGAGTTTATGATATTTTGAACTTTGTTATTTCATTTAATTCATTGCTTAATTACTGTTTTCCCATGAATGATTATACTGTGGTTAACATGTTAGTATAACAGTATTCCCAGATAGTTTTTTGTTTGTTGGGAGGTTGGACTTTTGGGGGGCAGAGTTAATACTTTGCATGAAATATCTTACTTTATAACAGTGAAATTGCTTTCTCTTTTATCTTGTGATTGTTTTTAGGTGAAATTTAAGTTTTTGTGTGAGTAGTACTATTATACCTATCTTGAGTGTCTTGCTTGTACTGTATCACATCATACCTTTGTTTCATTCTTAATAAACTGTTCACTTGTTAAAAAAAAAATCAATCCATTGATCAATCAATAAACAAATATATTGTCACTCTCAATCCATTTCATTTCTCTGCTCTCTTTTAAAGAACAGGTATTTGAATTGTTATCTATACTAATTTTTCACAACAAATTGTTTCCCTCCAATTCTGTCCCATATCTCTCCAACTAGGCTTTCATCCTATCACTTCAAATTTGCTCATGTTAATGTCATCATGTTAATCCATGGGTCAATTCTCAGTGTTCATCTTACTTGGATTACCAATTGTTTTTCTTAACTTTTCACATTCTCCAAACACTTTATTAATCTGGATTCTAGGACATGACTCTCTTGATTTTCTTCCTACCTTGTGTCCAACTCAATACGTTTGAGAATAAGTCCCTGTTGTTTACCTCCCCTAGCCCGTTTTTTAATGCTTTAAATAATACCTCCATCCTTTACTTTGCTTAAACTAACAAGCCTGGCAATAATTTTTGATTGGTGTTTTCACACTGTACAACTCATCCATTAGCAAATCCTGTTGGCCTTACCATTAAATATATCCAGGATTTGATCACTTATTTCTGCCTTCAGTACTACCACCTCTGGTAGACTGTTTCCAAATATGGCCTTAAACAATTCTTACCAATCATTTCCATCAAAAATGGTGTCTACAACACTTTCCCTTGTATTTAGGCTGACCTTATGAATTTTTTTGTCCAACAGAATGAGGCACAAGTGACACTGTGCCAATTTTGGGACTAGGTTAAAAGAAGCTTTCCTTTCTGAACTTTGAATATGCCAAGCTGGCTCCCCTCTTTTGTATTTGTTGGTTTCTCTTTCTGGAGCACTCTTTTTTTAGATTTCCTTATGGCTTGTTCTCTCACCTATTTAATGAAAACAGGTTCAAATTTTACCTGTATATGAAGTTCCTCGGGTCATATTATTTAAAATAGCAATGCTCGATTCTCTGTAATTCTCATGTATGCCTTATTTTTCTTTGTTACACTTAAATCATTTTTGGACTTTCTATCTGTTTTCGTGTGTGTGTGTGTATGTTTATATTTCTCCCCAATAAATTCAAACTTCTTGAGGGCAACAATTTTGTTTTTTATGTTCACTGCTATACTACTAATGTCTTGAGTACTCAATAAAAATTGGTGGAATGAAAAAATGATAATCTAATAACCCTCTTGTTACTGTATTTAGCATTTCTAAGTTGGATAGTGCAGGGAGGTGTTGAGTGGTGGATCCAGAAATCTCTTTTTGTTATTCATTATCAGCCTAAAATTAGTATTAATGATGTGGACTCTCTATTAAACCAATCCTACCTTCAGGCTGACAACACCATCTCAGGTAGATAGTGAGAGCCATATGAGATGCACAAAGGACTGATTTTGATAAAATGGTAGTTGTTAAACAGATTGGATCTATTATTTAAACTGTAACCAAAGCAAACCTGAATTATGTATTCTTAAAGTCAACCCAAGGCAGAGGTTAAGGATTAGACAAATATCAGTGGGTAAATACAGAACTAGAAACGTTAATGGAACAGAGGAAGGAAAAAGTATTTGACAGGGGTTGACAGGTATGAATTTTTGTAAACCATGAGTACTTGCCATATAAATGGCAGAAATGATTGCTAATTGTGTATATTATCTTGTGGAAGAGTGGTTAAAGTAGTTGATATATATCTATAAAATATCAGACTGTGGTTACCAGTAGCAATGCTGGAGTGAGTGTGATTGTTTTCCCATCTGTTCCAAAATGTTTGTAAACTTCCTTTTTCTTTCATATGAACATTTGAAATTTTCTTCATCATATGAAAAGTGATATGGAAACCACAATTTTCAATGAGTTGTCTCCCTGTGGAAATCATTAATGTTGTTTACCAAATGTTTTTGACTCAACTACTAATCACCAAACAATTCTGGCTCTACTGTCTGAGTCCATGATAGGATTACAATTCCTGGATCCCTTGTGCTTTGGTAGATCCTAGCCTAGTTATGGTCAACGATTTTTAAGTAAAAGTGAGAGATATCTCAGTCTTGAGCAGGAGGATTTAGTGGCAGGAAAGAGAACCTCATGGCCTTCTTTCTGTCTGACTTGGGTGCTGGAAATGTAGAGGAGATATTATATTGTAACTGATGCCACAGAAATAGGAAGGATCATAAGAGACAAGTAATAATAATAGTATGTCAACAACTTGGATAATTTATGAAAAAGTGGACAAAGTCCTAGGTAAATACAACCTGCCAAGACTTAATCATGAAGAAATGGAAGATCTGAGCAGACCAATAACAAATAAGATGATTGGACCATAATCAAAAACCTCCCTACAAAGAAAATCCCAGAACCAGATGGCTTCACTGGTGAATTCTATTAAACATTTAAAGAAAAATAAACACCAATATTTCTCAAACCTTTTCCCAAAAATAGAAGTGGAGGAACTTTTCCAAACTCAGTTTATGAGGCCAGCATTACTCTGCTATCAAAGCCGTGAATGGACACACATAAAATCTACATATAATACAAATAGATGCCAACTAACAGTGGTTGAGCTTTTGATTTTTCAATTTTGCAAAAGGGCAAAAGCAACATGTTTGCCCATCCTGAATTTTAATCGTTTCTTGGGCTAGTAATATGCAATATGATACTCTCTGTTGATGTTGGCCAGGAGCAGCAAGCCACATCTCCCACTGAGCCACACAATCATGAAGGTAAACCACTAATATGCTATAGTATACTGTATTGTAAGAAATTTTTCCAACTGGAAGCTAATATAATAGCTCTGAGAACGTTTAAGGTAGGTTAGGCTAAGCTATGTTGTATGATAGCTTAGGTGTATTAGGTGATTTTTGACTTATGATATTTTCAACTTATGGGTTTCTTGGGATGTAATCTCATTATAAATTGAGGAGCATCTGTAAAGGCCAATATCTCTGATGAATATGCAAAAATTCAAAAGTAAATACCAACAAGCCAAACTCAGCAGCGTATTAAAAGGTTCATACACAACAACTAACTTGGAATTATCCTCAGGATTCACAAATGGGTGAACATATGCAAATCAACAAATGTGATATACTACATTAACAGAAGAATAAAAATCATATGTTCATCTCAAAAGTTGAAGAAAAAACATTTAACAAAATTCAACACCCTGTCATGATAAAACTCTCAACAAATAGGTATATAAGGAATGTATCTTATGACAACAAAAGTTACATATGAAAATCCCATAGCAAATATCATATTCAACTGTGAAAATCCAAGTTTTTCCTCTAAGATCAGGAAGATAGTAAGGATGCCAACTCTTGCCACTCCTATTAAGGTCCTTCCCAGAGCAATTAGGAAAAAAAGCATGTAAATTAGAAAGGAATAAGTAATATTGTCTCTGTTTGTAGAGGACACAATCTTATATTTAGACAACTCTCAAAATTAAAAAAGGTTAGAATTAATAAATAAATTTGGTAAAGTTGCAGGATACAAAGTCAACAAAATTCAGTAGTGTTTCTACACATTAAAAAGAAACTTTCCACAAAAGAAATTAAATAAATTATCCCATTTACTAAATCATCAAAAACAATAAAATATGTAGGAATATACTTAACTAAGGAGGTGAATTGAAAATTACAAAACAATGATGAAGGAAATTAAAGTTGTAAATAAATGGAAAGACATATCTTGTTCATGGATTGTAAGAGTTAATGCTGTTAAAATGTCCATACTACTAGGCAGCACCTGTGGCTCAAAGGAGTAGGGCACCTGCCCCATATGCCAGAGGTGGTGGGTTCAAACCCAGCCCTGGCCAAAAAATCCAAAAAAAAAAAAAAAAAAAAAGTCCAAATTACTCAAAACAATCTACATATTCACTGTTATCTTCATCAAAATTTAAATACCATTTTTATAAAAATATAAAAAAAAAATTAAGCTCACATGGAATCAAAGAACATCCTGAATAGCAATAGCAATTTAGAAAAATAAAAACTGGGAGACAGAGCAAGATGGTGGCTGAATAACCGATTCTTTGCAACCAGGCGTGGTGAGATTGGGGAGAGAAGGCTCCAGGTACCTCTGGATTGTGGTTTCTGCCCAGAAGCATTCCTTTGGGGATTCAGAGATGGAGTAGGAGACTTCTGGACCCCAGCAGAGGACAAAGGCAGTGGAGAAAAGGCAAGTGGTTGGACCTGGTCTGAGGCTGTGGCAGCTGCTTCAGCTGTAGCTACAGCAGCAGTGAGATTTCAGACAGGGAAGGAAATCCCTGCAGGGTTTTTTTTTTTTTTTTTTTGACTTGGGAACACAGTTGAGTTACCTTGGGAGACTTTTGATGTGGGAGTAGGTGACTTGGCGTGGTGTCCACAGTCCAGGACTAAGCCACTGGTTTGTAACAGAGCTTTCATTATTTGGCTGCAAGCTCCACACAGCCACTGTGGGAGTAGCAGTGGCCTGCTTGGCAGGCTCCACCCTCAGGGTCCAGGTGTGAGGCCCATTCTGGGAGACTTTGAGAGAGTGATCAAGTGACTTTGAACAGTGCCCAGAGGCCAGGACTTAGACATCGGGAAGAGTTGAGATTTCACTCTGTTTGAGATGCTGTTTGGCAGTAGGAGACCTGCAATGCAGGTCTTGGCCTTCAGGGATGTAGAGCAAGGTGGTTTTTGCACACCTGATAAGCAGTCAGTCACTTCAGGAGAGATCTCAGAAACACATGCTTTCCTGGGAAACCCTCTGCTTAGCCAAGGGTCATAGTTTGGAAAAGGTCAAGGCATGTCTTTTAAGTGTGTTTAGAAGAGATTCAAGCTCTCAACGCTGCAGCATGGGAAGTCAAAGAAGTCAGCAGAGGTCTCCAATATCCATCTTCCATAGCTGATCAGCATTGTGATTAGGATCTCATACCCTAGAAGATCACCTGTTGCCCAGGTAATATTCAGCAAGATAGATGTATTGCTTTGTTTTTGTTTTCATTTTGTTCCTTCTCTTTCAACTCCCCCTCCCCAGATATTTATTTTTCTTTGTTCTTCATTTTTTTTAGTGTAATTCAAATTTTTCTTTGTTGCCTCATTTAATAATAACTTGATTTTAGCTAGTTTTTCTGCTCCTGTTATTTGCTTCCCCCCCCTCAATTTTATTTTGTCAGGATTTTTCTTTGTTTGTTTTGGTTTGATTTATAGTATTTTTTTTCTTCTCTATTTGATGGAGATGGTGTACTGTGTCTGCTCAGCCTGGCAAAGAGCTACTGGGGCCAAGGGAACCACCTAACTCAGCACCCCCAAAAGTTGGAGTTTTTTAAGGTGTGGGTCAAAGTACCCTACTGTATACCTCTATTACTTCTGTCGCCCTCTTTCTGTGCCTCTCTTCTTTTGTCAAGCTTCTTCTTTACTCACCCTCTTCCCTTTATCTCCTTTATTTTCTTTAATATTTTTCCTTTTTGCTCCTAAATCTTCTCATCCTTTTATTAGTGTACCAAAAAGACACATCAACACCTTAGGTCAGAGGCATGGTAACTTACAGAGCAAGAGGAGGTAAAAGGAAAAAGTAGGGTAAGGAAACAGACAAAAACAAAACACTCACAAGGAAGAAACTGAAGAAAAATCCTGGCAACGTGAAAAACAAGACCAGAGCAGCACCCCCAAGGGAACATGAGGTAGTTACTGCAGAGGATTTCACCTATAAAGAAATGTTAGAAAGGACAGAAGGGGAATTTGAAATACACATAATGAAAAGAATGAAGGAAATTCCTGAGAAAGTAGAAAATAACAAAAATGAACCTCAAAAACAGAATCAAATTAGAAACAAATGATATGAATAATATAGAAAGGATATAGCCAAGTATAAAGAACTGAAGCATTCAATTAGGGAAATTAAAGATGCGGTAGAAAGTATCAAAAACAAATTAGACCACACAGAAGAAAGAATTTCAGAGGTAGGGGATAAAGCTCTTGAGCTAACTCAGATAGTTAAAGACACACACACAAAAATAGAGAAAGCATAATGCTCACTGACAGAATTATGGGACTTCATGAAGCGTTCAAACATACAGGTTATGGGTATCCCAGAAATGGAAGAAGAATACCCCAGAGGAATCCAAACCATTGTAGAGAATATTATAACTAAAATTTCCCAAATATCATCAAAGATTCTGACACACTCCTTTCAGAGGGATATGAGACCCAAGGTCATCTCAACTCAAATAGGGCTTCTCTAAGACACATTGTAATGAATTTGTCCAAAGTCAAAACAAAGGAAGAGATTCTGCAAGCCACAAGTAGTAAGTGCCAATTGACTTACTTGGGTAAATCCATCAGAGTGACTGCAGACTTCTCAAATGCAAGTTTTCAAGCCAGAAAACAATGGTCATCTAACTTTGATCTACTTAAACAAAACAATTTCCAGACCAGAAATCTATATCCTGCTAAGATAATCTTTAAAATTGACAGAGAAATCAAATATTTTACTGACATGCAAACATTGATAAAGTTTGCCACAACAAGACTAGCTCTACAGGAAATGCATTGACCTGTTCTGTACACTGACCATCACAATGAACCACCAGCAAAGTAACCACTCAGAAACTATTGGACAAAATCTAAGGTCCACAATGATGCAAAAGATAAAACTAAGCAATATACTTTCACAAAATAAGATGAATAGAACCCCATCACACTTATCAATTATCTCAATAAATGTAAATGGCTTGAATTCCCCACTGAAGAGGCATTAGACTGGCTTTTTGGATTAAAACAACAACAACAACAACAACAAAAAAAAAAAAAAAAAAAACAAGCCATTCATTTGTTGTCTGTTGTCTGCAGGAAACACACCTGACCGCAATGGACAAACTAAAACTCAGAGTTAAGGAATAGAAGACATGTTTTCAGGCAAACGAAATTCAGAAAAAAAGAGGAGTTACAATCTTATTTTCAGATACAAGGGGTTTTAAAGCAGCTAAAGTCAGAAAAGACAAAGATGGACACTTCATATTGGTCAAGGGGAAAATATAACAAGAAGACCTTTAAATTCTAAATGTTTATGCACCCAACTTTAATGCTTCCAGATTCTTGTAAACAGACCTTAATTAGTCTGAGAAATATGATATCCCATAACAACTTAATGCCAGGGACTTTAACATTCCACTTACCGAGTTGGACTG
>CAUYRH010013439.1:0-17783 GCA_963574655.1 Perodicticus potto | reverse complement strand
CCCCAAACGGGGAGCAGGACTTTCAGGGATGATTAGGGAGGCATGAGAGAACAGCAAGTCATCCCAATTGCAGCTTAGAGGCTGGGAGAAAAATTTGGTAACCGGCTGTCCAGACACCCCCTGTATAGTTGTGGATTTGGGAGATAAAAGACCAGGATTAGAGAGAAGTACAGAAAAAGTTGCTCCAGTGTCCAAAAGAAATTTTCTCTCCTGGCACTCCACTATAAGGCAGACCTGGGGCTCTTGAGGGGTGATGACACAATCTGAAGCCATGAGAATTTGCCCTGGGCACTCTCAGTCCAGTTTGGGCTCCGATGGGGTCCCTGTCCCAGGAGGCCTTCACCTCTGAGGACAGGCCACCCTCTGATTTATATTTATATCTGATATATATTTAATATCGAGAAAGAGTAAATTCGATAGGTCTAATATGCAAAGCATGTGTTTACAAAATTGATGAGTTCCTTCAATATGACCAATCACTGGCCCAAGGTTTGAGTACTAAAACAAATATGAATAACTTTTCATTTCCATCATTTGCAATATCTAGAAAATTAAGAAGATTTTTTGGCTTTAAAGAACACAGTATTTCTTTTTACTGAGCTGTTAGAGCTCTTCCTTCCCTGAGTCCTCATGGAGAGGGCTCTATAAAAGTGCAATAAAAACTATGCTTAGCTATTGTATATCCTGAGAATAACTGCTATAGTAATTTCTGTAATGACTAAGGTAATGGGCTTTTAAAACTAAGTTCAAATTTTGATACCACCATTTATTAGCTGAGTGAACTTGAGAAAATTACTCAATTTCTTTGTTGGTTGAGTTTCCTCATAGTTAAAATATGAAAAAGTGCATTATAACTTAAGTGTTTTGGGAGGATTAAATGAAATTTCATGCCTGAGGTTCTTAGAATAGTGCTGAGCAAATAGTCAATACATATTAATAATAATATTGCTATTATTATTACTGTCATGTTATTATTATTAAACAAATGTCAAAAAGAATGATAGCCTTATGTCAAACGGCATTTCTTTCACAGCAAGGTTTTTGGCCAGCAAAGAGTTTCAGAGTTTTGTGATGGTCAAACTTAATCCAATGAGATATTTTATAATAGGTGAATGACTGAGCAATCTGTTCTTCAGATAATCTTGCGATTATGTTCTTCAACAGGTACCTGTGGTATAGCCATTCAGAGTGACTGAGTAAGTGTAAAACTTGTGTTTGGCATTTGGAAGGGGTAAAAGAACTTTTCAAAGAGAGGGAGCTGATAAAGACATGTCTTAATAAAAATCCTGTTTCTGTATGAAAATGAGCTGAGATTACCTGTGAAAAATATCACCATTACTGTTAAAATATAATTTGAGATTTAACCCAGCATCTGGGTATAAGTGCAATTGAGGCTCACAAATTTAAATCGGGAATCAGAGGCACAATACTTTTAGCTTGAAAAGTTTTGTTTTTGTTTTTTTTTTTAATTGTGTATTAATATGAGTACATACAATTAGGTTACAATGTTTGCATTTGAATGGTAAAATCTGAGTTGCAGTTGAGTCCTTCATCCAGGAAGTGTGCTAAATAGATCTATATTGTACCTGATGGGTGGAAACTTACTGAGCCCCTTCTCCATCCGCCTTCTTGAATTTAATTGTGTTTTTCTCTCATGTGTGCCTATTATTAATCTACTCATTTCAACTTAGTATTAAGTAAGTAGAAATTACTTTCCATTCTTGAGAAACTTTACTTAGGAGAATGTTCCCTTAATCCTTCCAGGTAAACACAAAAGATACAAAGTCATCATCTTTTTTATGTCTGAATAGTATTCCATGTTATAAATACATCACAGTTTATTTATTCATTCATGGGTTTATGGGCACTTGGACTGTTTCCACATCTTTGCAATTGTGAATTGAGCTGTTATAAACATTTGAGTACAAAGTTCTTTATGGTAAAATCATTTTTTTTTCTTCTGGATAGATACTTAGTAATGAAAATGCAGGATCAAACAGAAGGCCTACTTGTAGCATTTTATGGATTCCCCATACTTCTTTCTGAAGAGGCTGTATTAGTTTACAATCCCACCAACAGTGATATTACTTTCTCTCTACATGCATGCCAGAGTCTGCAGCTTTGGGACATTGCGATGTGGGCTTGAGGTTAGATGATATCTCAAAGTGGTTTTGATTTGCATTTCTCTGATGATTAGGGATGATGAGAATTGCTTTACGTGTTTATTGGTCATTCCTCTATCTTCTTGGGAAAAGATTTTGTTCATGTCTTTTGACATTTCATGTCTTAGATTTAAATCTTTTATCCAGAGTGAGTTAATTTTTATAAGTAGTGAGAGGTGTGGGTCCAGTTTCAGTCTTTTACATGTGGCTGTCTCTTCTAGTACCATTTATTAAATAGAGATTCCTTTTTTTTCTTTAGAGACAGAGTCTTATTTTGCCACCCTCAGTAGAGTGCTGTGGCTTCACAGCTCACAGCAACCTTCAGTTCCTGTGCTTAGGTGATTCTCCTGTTTCAGCCTCCCAAGTAACTGGGACTACAAGCACCCACCACAATGCCTGGCTATTTTTTTGTTGCAGTTTGCTGGGGCTGGGTTTGAACCCACCACCCTTGGTATATGGGGCCAGCACCCTACTCACTGAGCCACAGGTGCCGCCCTAAATAGAGATTCTTTTTCCCAGTGAATGAGTTTGGTTTATCGAAGATTCGATGGAGATATGAGGCTGATTTTATGTATAGGTCCTTTATTCTGAACCACGGATCTCTGTCTCCATGCTAATACCAAGCTGTTTTGATCACTACAGACAACCTGAAGTCTGGTAATGTGATGCCTACAGATTTGTTTTTATTTGGTAGAATTGCGTTGGTTATTTGGGGTTTTCTCTGGTTGTATGTGAAACAAAAGAATACTTTTTCGAGTTCTTAAATTATGACATTGGTGTTTCAATGCGGATTCAGTTAAATCTATAGATCCCTTTGGGTTGTATAAACATTTAATGATGTTGACTCTTCCCAGCCATGAGCAGAGGTATGTTCTTTCATTTGTTAACGTCATCATCATTTCTTTTGTCAGGGTTTCATAGTTCTGTCTCTCTCTCTCTTTGTAGAGATCCTTCATATCTTTTGTTAAGCATATTCCAAGGGATTTCATTTTCCTTAAAGCTACTGTGAAGTGTATTGTGTCTTTGATGTTATTCTCAGCTTGACTATTTGTAAGCTACTGACTTGTGAACATTGATTTTATCTCCCTAATGTTACTATATTTCCTTATCATGTTCAGGACTCTCCTGGTTGAGTCCTTGGGATTTTCTAAGTATAAGATCATATCATCAGCAAAGAGATTTTGCCAAAATTTAGGTTTCTCAAGCACAGTTTTTGTTGATTGTATTTTTTTCTATCAATGGGCACCCTTTTCTTTCTCTTTGCATGCCTCATAATTTTTGTGGAAAGCTGGATGTTTTAAATTATAGAATATGAAAAATTTGGATATCAGAATTCAACACTCCCACATTTTTTATTATTGCTAATTACTATTGTTGCTATCTTGCATTTTTAAAAGTGACTTTCCTAAAATAAATTTATAAAATGTGTATTTTTTTGTTGCATGCAGACACTGAAATCTCTGGTTAGCTTAGTGGTCTGGTAGGGATTGTACCTAAATTTCCATACGTGTCTGGACCTGCCTGTCTCCTGGCCTTCGCTGCAGCACTCTGGGTGTGCATTGTTGTGTGTTCAGTGTTTTGTCAGTTTGCTGCTTGGCCTTGGGGTTCACATCATGCTTTGTAGAGTTTCCTAGTCAGCTAGAGGTGAGAGTTGATGGTCTCTTCAGATTGTTCCATAGGAAACATATCTCCATGCACACCTGCACAGACTTCTAGACCCATGGGCATATGGTTTCCTAAGAATAGTTTCTTGTCCATTTTCCTTAACATTTTAAGTTTTTGGATAGTCTCTCGTTTGTTTGCTCTAACTGGTATTGCTGCCCTGCGCAGCTATGATAAACAGTTACCAGTGGTCGTTTTTGACATATTCCTGGGATTGAGCTTCTGCTAGTGAGTGATTGTTGAGTTATATAAAACAGAGATAATCTCTGTGGATAGGGTTCTCGGGGGAACTGCCAAACAGGTCAAAGAGAGAAAATTTCCTTGAATATGAGTCTTTGGGGGAAGAAGCTGTTGAGTCCCTCCAGTAGCTGCTGGCTACCGGATTTTATAGCTACTGTGGAGGCAAGACTGATGGTCTTCAAAAATACTGTGGCACTGTGGCAAGGACAATGGAACTAACAGCAACTGTCATTATTAAGATTCAACTGTTTTACTTTAATAAATGCTCAAGCGGGATGTTCTAAACCTTTTAGCTAATTTCTAGAGTTCTGAGAAAGTTGATTTTGACAGTGTTGTCTTGCACTTACGGTAGAATAGACTTACTTCTAGAACTCTTGTGTGATAATCTTTTAACAAAAATTCCTACTTCTCATTCTTCCTATCACAACTGAACTAATACAAGTGTAAATTACCTCACATCACATTCCTAATTAAAAGTTTTGAATTGGTGTATCTTAGTACTTAGAGTAAGATTTAAGCTTTTGGTTATGATCTACAAATTATTTTAGCTTGAGAGTTTTTGAGTGAATGAAATTCAAATGCAGCAATCAGGTAGGGAAAGGAGCATGGGGGAAACTTTGATGCCGCCACCTCTACCAAGCCCCTGCTCTGGAGGGGAGGTGAAGTGTTGTTTTCGGTTGTTTCTGGCAGTTGCAGTGATGAAAGTCTCCCATCTGTTTGACTTTCTGTGCCCCTCCTTGGACTTTGACCGATCATTTCCTACAACTTCCAGATTTTTGATAGCCTATCCTTCCCTAATGCATAATTCTCCTCTTAACATTAGAGATCCTCTTATTTTACATCTGAATTTTAATATGTTGTTGTAGACAAGGAGCTGCACAACCCCAATTCCCCTTCAAGGAAGGATCTGCTGCCCAGCTGTGAAGAATGCAGTCAGCCAAGAAGCTGGTGCACTTATGGCTTCCAGGTTCAGGCTCTCCTGCAGAGAGCAAACTTCCCTGACGTCGTGTATTTCCTTGGTAGTTGCATCTGGTGGTGGAACAAAGCAGGTACAGGAAGGCTTAGACTTTTGTAGCCCAAAGTGAGATACTATGACAGGTCATTTTTCCTCCAAAGTTCTTTGTTATGTTAGCTTAGACCAGGGGTCCTCAAACTACAGCCCGTGGGCTGCATGCGTTGGTGTGAATTGTATTTGTTCCTGTTTTATTTTTTACTTCAAAATAAGATATGTGCAGTGTGCATAGGAATTTGTTCATAGTTTTTTTTAAACTATAGTCCGGCCCTCCAACGGTCTGAGGGACAGTGAATTGGCCCCCTGTTTAAAAAGTTTGAGGATGCCTGGCTTAGAGTATGCTGAACCTGTGTTACGCATTTTACTTTGTTTTCTGTACATTTTTCTTACCCATTTTCTTCATAGGTACTCATCCCTAATGAAAATGTTGAACCTCTAAACTTTATTTTAGGGTATATTTCTAAGGAATTCAGTCTCTTAAAGTTGGAATCAGGTATGTTCTGCAAATGCAGATGATAAGCCGGGGTGGGAGAGCTACGTTGCTTACATACCGACTGGTATTCCAAGAGAAACGATATATCAGATGTTTGAGATGCACAGTGAAAACAGTACCTATAAAGGTAGTGGGTTTGGATGATTCTTGATAAATTTCACTGATGATCCTTAGAAAGAAAATAAAGATAAGTAGAAAGTAATGGGCAATGGGAGGCTAGATACAAAGCCAAGGGGGGCTGATCTGTTGCACACAAAGCAACTCTTAGCCCTTCTAGCTAGAGAGTGGAGAAAGTAGAACACCAGCCTAAACTTCAAGATATGTTTAAAAACCCAGCCAATCACTATTGGATAGAAAGTCTGTTAGATCAAGTTTAGGTCCCTGATTAAGAAGGCTAAGGTCCCTGACAAATAGGATGAACATATCTAGGTAGATTCTTCTGAGGGATTTATCCCTTCCCCCTAAATTGCTTTCAATATAGGCTGCAAGGTCAGCTTCTTCCTGCTAGGATCCTGACTTCTGTAAGATCATGCAGAAGACAGCATTTTGCCTCCTGGACACGTTCATATTAATCCTCCTAACTGTCCCTTTAGGGCCTGTAACTAGGGGTAAGTGATATGTGCCAGAATATAATTAGAAGATACATGCTGCCTCTTCTAAGGAAAGCAAAGAATTATACCTAAAAGAAGCAGTAAAACTCGGGAGGCAAGCATTGGAATTGTGGGATTTTTGCATGAGAATGGATTTTGAGGATATTTGACCAAGGTGATCCTTAACATACAATTGGATAAGAAGAACTTTGATTTTGGAAGGCTCTCCCCAAGATAGTTTAAATTGTAAAGGTCCCAGGGGATGATGAGAGCATGAAACTAGTATGGTTCCTACAAGTAGGGCAAAGTGACGGTTCATGCTGAGGGAAGTTGATATGTCAGAATTGCTATGACAGATGGTGGAGGAAGAGATTCAAAGACTCAAGAAAGTGGGTACACTGAAGTGGATCTACCATATATGGCCAGAAAATCCTCCAGATGATTATGTTCCATAAAAACACCCTGAAGAATGCAGTATTTACTAGAGCCCTACAGAATGTGGAGATGAGTGGGACATTGACATCTCCTAGCTGTCCTCTGTAACAGACCTGAACGTAGGAGAGGGGATTACTAACTGAGCTCCTTCATGATGGTGGGGACAAGGGGACTCTGAAATAATGGGGGGCAGGTGGCAGTGCTTAACGAGTAGAAGCTGGACATTCTGAGTTATTGAAGTCACTGGACTAGCATCTCAGGGACCTTGGAACACAAACAGTGAAGATGGTTACTTGAACATAGCATCTCAAAAGAAAAAATTAAATGGGTATCCAGCAAGGATACAAACAAATGTATATAATCAAAAACGAAAATAAGAATGGAGAAGCAGGAAGACACTGAGGGTGGTCATCCCACAAAATTTTTCAATTTTCAGACTCCATTGACGGAAGAAGTCAGTCCTCCAGGAGAAAAATGCTGCAATACCACTTTGGGTATATACTGTGTGTATTTATTCAGTCCGTCTTCAAAATTATCTATGACCATTTACTCAAACAATGGCACACAACACAAAGGAGCATACCTAGATCTTTGAGAAATTTTGCATACGGGTACTTAATTGGCCTCAATACCCTGCTACCATGGCACCCTGTTGGAATGGGGAGATTTAGGGCCATGGAATTCTGACCGAGGCACAATGTATGATGGGTTCACTGAGTCTATAAACTCACAGTGATTATTGACTCTGAATTATATAATATGAGGTAGGACAATTAAGTTTATGAACTCATCCCAGAAAAGTGGTACATAATTCTTTGTGAATATCACTATGGTCACCTTTGAGGTACTGCCCTTGGTAAGCTATGCACAGTGCCAGCACCTAGTTCATGCTCCAAAGCAATTTTGGAACTGTTTTTCTGGAATGGCCATCAGAGCTGACATCATATGTGGTCTGACAACTAGGTTCGTGAACTCATCCTAGAAAAAGTGCTTTGGAGGGTTGATTAAAATATTTATAAAACATTCTCTACATGCTGGCTGTCATTTTCTAAAATTTTATAATGAATATTTTGTAAAGGTATTTTTACCTATAATTTCCTCATTTTTCCTATCTATGGTGACTTTAGGGGCGATATTTGGGACACCGTATTTTATGTATACCGACTCGCATACTGATTAGTGGCTTGCTTTTCTTGCAAACAAAATTTTAACCAGCATGTTATTGAGGGGCTTAGAGAATGTTTGATACACTGCCATGTGTTTCAAGTAGATGACCTACTTTATAGCAAATAGATGTGGGAATGGGGCCATGACTATGAGATTCAATGGTAATATTACATTCCACATCCCTGCAAAGTTGCTGGCCTGAGAGAGCATTACTAAAGCCTGTTGAAGATACAGCAGATGTGCCAACAGGAGGTGATATCCTATGAACAATAAAATATTTCAAAATGCATTGTACATAATTAAATAAAATCCTAGATGTGGTACTTCATCTTCACTAATGACTGCATGGGTCCAGAAACCAAGGAATGCAGAGAAGAATAGTATCTCAAAACATCATTTCAATGACTGAAAAAAAATTATCTTTTGAATTCTGAGTTCTGCTGGGGCTAGAAGCCCTAGTTTCTAAAGGAGGAATATTTTCACCAGTGGCACAGCAATAGTGCCATTGAATTACAAGCTATCACTTTTGCCTGGGCACTCTGAGCTCTGTTTCTCCAGGAACCAGCTGGCAAAAATGGTTTTATCATCTGTTGGGATTGCTGTTTCACAATAGGGATGGAGAGAAACATATATCAATGCAAGTGATCTTCTTAAGTGCATGCTATGATCTACCTGTGTCAAACCAAAATTCATAAGTTGAAATCCTAATCCCCAGAGTGATAACATTTGGACATGGGGCGTATGTGAGGTAAACTAGATCATGCTGGTGGAGCACACATGATGGGACTAGTGTGTTTATAAGAAGAGGCAGGAGAGATATTGCTTCCTCTCTCTTTGCTCTCAGCCATGTGAGGATATAACACAAAGATAGTTATCTGGGGACCGGGGTGGGGCCTCACTAGATACCAGTTGGCTGCCACCTTGGTCTTGGACTTCCAGGCCTCTAGAACCATGAAAAATAAATGTTTGTGGTTTAAGCAACCCAGTCAATGGTATTTTTCATATTGTAGACCTGATGACTAAGACAGTACCTTTTGGTTCTTTTTTGCTTTATTGTGACTACAAAGGAACAGTTATAACAACCCCGGTGTGAGAAGGGCATGGAGACCATGGTCCAGGGACTTTAGAGATGAAAGTTTGCTTCATGTCATCAGGTGGGCTTCTAACATCAGTGGAGTTGGTAGCTGAGGGAAGAGAACCCTAATGTGATTTAGCAGAGGAGAAAGATGATGAGTACCAGCTGCCTTCCTAAAGGTTACTCTAGCACCTTCCCTCTTCTAAGTTTGCCTTCAAGAAAAGAGGCCTGCAGCAGTCCTGGAGAGGCTGTCCTCTGAATGTTTACAGAGAAGTTGGTATTAGAGAAACTGAGGTGGACTTCGGTAGACACAGAGAGGTCTCATGAGGACACTCCCTCAACAAGAACTTGCTGCTCACCTGCGGGCCTTGCAGTCAGCAGGCACCTCAGGATCTCAGCTCCCTTAGACTTGCCTCACTTGCCCAAGGTTGTCTCCTTTCAGGTCACGCTTTTCCCATTAAATCCCACATCTGACAGAGTGGGGTATCCAAGACCTGGTCTTCTTGGTGACTTAGAACACTCTCATAGCCACTATTTCCAGTAGAGCTCTTTTTAGATTGGCCCACGTCTGACCTCTGTTGCAGTTAAAATTCTTCCCCTGTCTAGTCTGGTTTCCTTTATCTTCCATAGAACCATAGATTTTTGTAATGTACTTTTAATCAAATTGTTTTTATAGTAAGGGGCACTGAAATTTTTGTCTATTTTTTTTTTTTTTTTTGCTTATAGCACGCACACCCTAGAGGCAACCACGAGGGGACATAACCCAATTTAGTCCATTTCTTGTCTAGCCTTACTCTACACTCAGAATTCCACTAGAGAAAGCTGACATTCGATTCCTTCTCCCATACCAATGACCCTCCCACTGCCCACTTGGTGTGGCAGTGACATTCATTATTAATTTCTAGATATGAGAAGCTTTATAAAACAAAAAGTCCTGCACATAAAGAGATAATTTTGACATTGGTGTGTGTTTTGACAGCTTATATATTCCTTTTGTGTACCCAGAAATATGCCATTCACCTCTTCTTTGCTTCTTGAGACACCTTACATTACTTTCTTGGCAGGCATTTCGAACACCTGCACATAAAGCACAGGTGAAATATGGAATAGAGCCTTTGTATTAATTTTCTAGGTAGCAATTAGTTGTACTTATGGTTGTTCTCAGAACGCCACTGAGCTGCCGTTCAGAGCCAGCTCAGTTTTGATGAAGGAGATTGATTTCTTGGCAATATTTTCAATCCTTGCACCCCATGCTGATAGCAGCTGGGTCAGAAATACACTCAGCATTGCTTTCATGCTTGACAGTTATAGCTGTGGCCATATTAATTACCATCCTGTCTGATAGCACAATGGGAACACCTTATAGTACTGAGAGTGGTTATAATCTTGCCTTCTGCAGAAAGACTTTATCAGAAACAAGGAACAATTTGTAATTAAAGAAGAAGTTCCAGTCATCCTTGGTAAATATGTATTTCTTCTAGAATGAAATTCTACTCTATTTTCATTTTGATTAGATATTCTACACATTAGTCATATGTGGGGATGGGATTCTAAGGGTCTCTTGTTCTATGGCTAACAATAGTTAGGAATAAGAAAATCACATTGTACTATGCCTTCTTCTTCTTTTTTTTTTTTTTTGTGGTTTTTGGCCGGGGCTGGGTTTGAACCTGCCACCTCCAGCATGTGGGGCCAGCGCCCTACTCCTTTGAGCAACAGGTGTCGCCCATGTGCCTTATTCTTTTAAAACTTTTACATGTATGAAATAATATATATTTAAATGCAAAATCAATAATTTGTATTTTCATATTTAAAATATATTCTATTCAGGAATACAGAAAACAAAAATTACAACTCAATAAATTATAAAGTGCAAACTAAACAATCATGAACTCACTACCTAGGACAAGAAACAGAACATGGGCTTCCCCCTCAAGTTCAATACCAATGACAACACTGAATCAGCATCTCAACCTCCAAAGTAAGCACACTTCTTTTACTATGTATACATTCTTTTCTTTGTAGTTTTTTTCCCATAGAAGCACCAATCTTTAATGATTATATCATAGTTTTATCTGTTGTCGAATTTCATATAAGTCTAATGATAAAATATTTTATTTTACTGCTACTTTTACTAACGTTATATTAGTGAGACTTTTCCAACCTTTGTTGTTTGCGGCTATAGTCTGGTCATCCTCATTGATGCAATGAATTCTGTTGTTTTTGTGTTCTACAAATTGTTCTCCATTTTAATGTTGATAGATGTTTGGACTTTTTCCAGTTTGAGCTCTTTATAAACAATATGCAGATATTATATCTTTTCCTGCACATGTGTATACATTTTTGTTGGGTATATCCCTGCAACATCCTGATAGTGTGTAGCATGGTCCAAAATGTTCTCAAAATTGCTGTCCCTGTTTATAATCTCACCAGTGTCACATGTATATGGCAGTTTCCATCGATCTACATCCCTGATAATTTGTGGTTGTAAGTCTCAACTTTAACTATTAGTGGGTTTCTAGTGGCACTTTTCTGATTAAAGATTTAAAATATTTCATATATTTAATGGCTATGATGGCTGCTTCTTTACAAAGTATTTATTCAATTCTTGATTATTTTTCTATCAGATGGAGTAGACTTTTCCTTTTGCTTATATATAGAAGTTATATATTCAGATACCTGTGCTGTGTCTTCTTCTGTATATTAGTTTGCTTTTCTCTTCTTTGATTATATATTTTGGGTAGGGTTTTTGGTTTTTTTTTTTTTTTTTGTAGAGACAGAGTCTCACTCTGTCGCCCTCTGTATAGAGTGCTGTGGAGTCACAGCTCACAGCAACCTCCACCTCTTAGGTTTGAGCGATTCTCTTGCCTCAGCCTCCCAGGTAGCTGGGACCACAAGCGCCCGCCACAGCGCTCAGCTAATTTTTGATGCAGTTCGGCTGGGGCCGGGTTTGAACCCGCCACCCTCAGTATATGGGGCCAGTGCCCTACTCACTGAGCCACAGGCGCTGCCCGTTTGAAGGATGTGAGCTTTTACATAGTCCAT
Organism: Perodicticus potto; assembly: GCA_963574655.1. NCBI lineage: Eukaryota > Metazoa > Chordata > Mammalia > Primates > Lorisidae > Perodicticus > Perodicticus potto. Next base: position 5,905 of record CAUYRH010013439.1, on the reverse strand, counting down.
TTTTAATGGTTTTTCTTTATATGTAATGCTTTTCTGTGCTTTCCATTCAAAAACCCTTTTCCTGTTCTAAGGTCATGAACATATTTTTACGTATGACATTCTGAAATTTATAGTTTTGTTTTTATATTCATATCTGCACTACACTTAGTTTTGATATTTAAATATGATGTGACATAGGGAAACATTTATTTTTTCCTACATCATATCTATTTGTTTCAGGTATAATTTCTTCATCTTCTTCTATGTGAATGGTATTTTAAATATTCTAAGTCCACTGCATTCAATTAATTTTTTTTTTTTTTTTTTTTTGAGACAGAGTCTCACTATGTCACCCTTGGTACAGTGTCGTGGCGTCACAGCTCACAGCAGCCTCAAACTCTTGGGCTTAAGTGATTCTCTTGCCTCAGCCTCGTAAGTAGTTGGGACTACAGGCACCCACCACAATGCCTGGCTATCTCTTTTTTGTAGTTGTCATTGTTGTTTGGCAGGCCTGGGCTGGGTTTGAACCTGCCAATCCTGGTGTATGTGGCTGGGACCCTAGGCTCTGAGCTACAGGCACTGAGCTATCAATTTAAATTTTAAGATAATTTATAAAAAGTTCCACCTTCCACACATACATATATCCTGTTGTAATTTTTATTGACTTCAGAAGTTTGAAGATGATTATAGTATTTTTTTATAATATCATGCCTTTCCATAAATAAACATATTCTTACATTTATATTGATCTCCATTAACTTCTTTTAATAATATTTTACTATTTTCTATGTAGAGATCTTATACATCTGCCATTAGCTTTGCTAGATTTCATAATTTAATGCTACTGTAAATAGTATATTTTATTTTCTAATTTATTCTAAGAAGTTATGGAAATACAACAGCTTTTTATAATCATCTTGGAATGAATAGGTTTTCTAAAATAAATTATTAATTTAAAAAATGATTATGTAGATAGTTTTGTATTTTCTATGATAATATTAGTACATTATAGTATAGTGATTAAGAGCATAATTTATAGACCAGGACTGTCTGAGTTCCAATTTCAGCACTGCCACTTTTGGGAAAAGCTATTTAAACTATTTTAGTCTATCTTATCTGTAAAAATACCATAATATTAATAATAGAACCTACCTCATAGGGTTTTTTTTTGTGAGGTTTAATTCTGTGTTCAGCTGAGTGAACTTCCTGAGGAAGCTAGCTAGCTATATTTAGGTAACCAAGAATACATATGTGTGTTTTTTTTTTAACTAAAAATACCATTTTAGTGTAGTTTTAGGTTTACAAAAAATGGTAAAGGTAGTACACAGTGTTCCCACATATCCCACATCCAGTTTTCCTCTATTATTGATATTTTACATTAATATGATACATTTGTCAAAATTAATGAAATTACACATTAAGTTTATACTTAGGGTTTCTTCTTTTCAACTAATATCCATTTTTCCCTGTCCTTGGATTTCACCCAAGACACCACATTACGTTTGGTTGTCATATCTCTTTAGGCTCCTCTGGGCTGTGACAGTTTTTCAGAGGTCCCTCACTTTTGATGACCTTGACAGGTTTGAGGAGTATTGGTCACAAATTTTGTAAGATATGCCTCAATTGAAGATTCATTAATCTTGTTCTCATGCTTAATTTTGGGTGATGGGTACTTGATATTTGGCAAAGTGTCATTGTCATCACATCACATATCAAGGCTACATGCTGACAACAAGCCTTCTCATTGTTAATGTGAACCTTGATCCCCTGGCCAGATCAAGTTGGTCAGGCTTGGTCTCCTCTGTAAAGTTAGAGGCTTGACCCGCCTGCCTTTCCATGACATTATTTGAATGGAAGTCACTGAGTGCAGCCCACACTAGGGCTTCAGGAGCGGTGAGTTATTTGTGCTTTATGTCCTTGAGGGCACAGGATTTACATAAATTTGAAATCCTTCTGCAGGTGAGATTTGAGTCTTCTTCCCTATTCATTCATTTCATTTATTTATATTGGTATAAACTCTTGGGTAATTATTTTATTCTTTGTGCTATATAAAATACTGGTTACTTACACAATGGAACCTCCATAGTTGGCCACCTCCCCACACCTCCTCAAGTTGACCTAATTTTTATAGGCCAGACATCCCCCATATGTACGTATCAGTACAGAAGGCCTCGTTCCTTGACCACCTCTGTACATTGACCAGTTTGTTACATTCCCCTGGTTGGTCTACTGTGTTCTTGTTCAGAATGTTCTTGACATACCACCATCATAAAATAATTTTTTTTTCTTTTTGTGTCCTCATATAAAATATGAAGAAACATTAAAGGCTGTTAGAAATGACTAGTCCATTTGAACTGCTATAGCAGAGAACCATTGCCTGGGCAGCTTAGAGATAATAGAAATTGATTTCTCACAGTTCTGAAGATGAGGAAATCCAAGATCAAGGTGCCAGCACTCTGGTATCTAGGGAAAGCTTGTTTCCTAGTTCATAGATGGTGCCGACTTGCTGTGTCCTTACAAGGCAGGAAGGACCCGGCTCTCTGGGTCCTCCTCAACAAGGTTATGAACTCACCCATAAGGACTATGCCCCCATAACTTAATCACCTCCCCAAAGGCTCCAATCACAATACTTTACCCTTGGGGTTAGAATTACATGAAATTTTGGCGAATAGAAACATTCGGAGATCAACAGGAGAACAAAAATAATAATAATGATAGAACAATAACCCCAAGAAGAAATTCTAGAGGGATAAGTGTATCTTCTATAGAAATAAAAAGTGAGGAGACAATTCCCTTTAAGTAGGTGATGTTCTGTGTTCTAGCTGTCAGAACTAGTACTACTAAGCACGGACAAGGGGAAACGGACCAGGACGTAGGGACGCATTTTTAAATCCGCAGCTTGTGAGACTTTAGAACTGGCAGGGCAATCTGATTGTTAAACTAAAGGAGAAGCAGGTTTCAGGGTACCATGCTAGGAACTGATTTTTAGTGAGTACTGACACGCTGTTCCTGGCACTTGGAACATGTTATATCATTTGAAAAATAGCCATCTTCCTCACATTGTGTCTGCTCAAAGGCTGGGGAATACATTTAACAACCTCTTTTTTCTCCTGCTGCACTGTGGTTCTGTGAGTCATCAAAAGCCAACTAAAGGATTTCAGGAAGCAAGAGGCATTAGTTATTTTTATAGAAAGGAACCAAATTACATCCAAATTCCACAGAAATGACCTTTTTGCTACTCTGCTACCCCCCTTTGTAGATTTCTAATAATAAGCAGTGAGGTTCAAAGAGTGAATGTGGAGCACAGCTTGTTCCAAATGCACCAATTGTGAAGTGTCCTTTCTGTGCGGTCACTAAGAGCACACCACTAACTTTGTAATCTAATCTGCCGTTGCTGATAAACACAATTCAAGAGAGTGGCGTCACAGGCCTTTGACTCGTGTGTGATGCTTGGGGTCCCCAACTGGGAGCAATCTATTCTCTCGGTAGTGGCTCTGACCTTGGATTGTCACCTGTGTTTGGTTCAAGTAATGAGAATCTCAGGCGAAATCACACATTTATTTTCCCCTAGAATTTAATAGTTCTCTGGGACTAGTTATTTTTATTACCAAGCGAGACAGGAATTCTTGTTTTCCAGCTCTCCTTTGCTCTTTTGTTTTGAGACAGAGTCTCAAAAAAATGTCGCCCTTGGTACAGTTAGCGTTACAGCTCACAGCAACTTCAAACTCTTGGGATTAAGCGATTGATTCTCTTGCCTCCGTCTCCTGAGTAGGTGGGACTACAGGCACCTGCCACAATGCTCAGTTTTTTTTTTTTTTTTTTGGTTGCAGTTGTTATTGTTTAGCAGGCCTGGGCCGGGCTTGAACCTGTCACCTTCAGTGTATGTGGCCAGAGCCCTACCCACTGAGCTACAAGCACTGAGTCAACCCTTAGCTCTCTTGATAACTTAATCATTTCAGCCTGTTTTGACCCGAATAAACACTTAAGTGTTTTTGAGCTCCTGAAACATCTTCAAAGCCTCTCAGAGGTTTTCCTTAGAAAGGGTTCTTTAAACTATATTTAAGTGTAGGTACATTTTACCTCCACTTAGAGAAGCACCCTTCTGCATCTTATTGATCCTTTTAAATACAACTTTTATAAAGTTGATGTATTAGTTTTCTAGGACTGTTGTAACAAATTGCCACTTAATTTGGTGTCTTTAAACAGCTGAATTTTATTCCCTTGGTTTGGGAAGTAAAGTTACAGTGTGAAAGTCTAAAGTCACAATGTTAGCAGTGTCATACTCCCTCTGATGGCTCTGGGGAAAAATCTCTTTCTTCTTAAATTTGTTTTTTATTTCAATTTCATATGAGGATAGACATTTTTAGGATTCATTGTTCTCACTTCCAGGGTAAAGTTCTGTTGTAGAAGAGCCCCTCACGAAGTGCACATTAGAGGAGATCCCGCCTCATACCCGCCCCCCGCCAATCGTCCTCCCCTCACCCCCCACCTCCAGACCATATTTGTGTTTTATTGTCTTCTTTTTCCTGGTATCTGGTGGTGTCTCATGATGCTCCGTGTTCTTCAGCTTGCAGCTGCACCACTCGGATCTCGGCCTCTATCTTCAGATGACTTTCTCCTCTGCCTCTTTTCACAGTGTTAGAGGGCGCAGTGGCCTGAGGTAGTCACTGAGGTAATTGCAAAGAGCAGGTAAAACTTGAGCAAGAAAAGAAAGTTTATTAACGACCCTCACAGCAAGCTGGGCCTCGTCCTAATGACTGCAGGCTCTGGGGAAAGCACAGTTTTGGATTTTATACACAACTTTCAGGAGCATCAGCTGCTTCTTGGAAGTCTCCCACAGTTTTAACTAACTCTGTTCTCAAACCAACTTACCTGCAAGTTATTGAAAACTACCCACCTGCAAGATCTTGGTAACAGACCATCTGCAAGGTCTTAATCAGCCTCATTCCTATAGTAGCCCATGTCAGCCTGACTTCAAAAAATCCAAAAAGCCTAACCATGTCTGTCATCTGTCCTGCTCATATGTAGCTGCTTACCTGATGATAAGGTCACCAGTGATTGGTTTTAGGGACCACTGTAATTTAGTATGACATCATCTTAAATAGTTACATCTGGCAAAGATGCTATTTCAAAAGAAGCTCATAGCCTGACCTTACATGTAGACCTGAATTTTTGAGGAACCTATTTTACCAATTATACTTGTTTTTATTCCTTTACAGTTCAAAATAAATTAAGAATAGAATCAGGGTCAGGTTAAAGCAACTTCTGAGACTGCATGTGGAAAACATTGAGAATTGTTGGCTGATAGAGAAAGGTTGAAAACTCTAAATTGCAATAAAGGTTTTTTAAACTGTTGGGGATTCATTGAGGGTACAAGAAACCAGGTTACACCAATTGCATTTGTTAGGTAAAGTCCCTCTTACACTTGTGTCTTGCCCCCAAAAGGTGTGTCACACACTGAGACCCCACCCTATCGCTCCTTCCCTCTGCTCTCCCCTTCCCGTCCCCCACTGTGTACTAGGTCATTAATTATCCTCATATCAAAAATGAGTACATAAGACTCATGCTTCTCTATTCTTATGATGCTTTACTAAGAATAATGTGTTCCATTTCCATCCAGGTTAATACAAAAGATGCAAAGTCTCCCTCTTTTTTAGTGGCTGAATAGTATCCCATGGTATACATACACCAGAGCTTGTTAATCCATTCCTGGGTTGGTGGGCATTTAGGCTGTTTCCACATTTCGGGGATTGTAAATTGAGCTGCAATAAATAGTCTAACGCAGTGGTTCTCAACCTTTGTAATGCCGTGACCCTTTAATACAGTTCCTCATGTTGTGGTGACCACTAACCATAAAATTATTTTCGTTGCTACTTCATAACTGTAATTTTGCTACTGTTATGAATTGTAATGTAAATATCTGATA
>CAUYRH010013438.1:0-29430 GCA_963574655.1 Perodicticus potto | reverse complement strand
CGTTGAGCCACAGACGCCAAGCCTATTTATTTATTTTTTTCTTTGAGACAGAGCCTCAAGCTGTCACCCTGGGTAGAGTGCCGTGGCATCACAGCAACCTCCAATTCCTGGGCTCAAGCGCGTCTCCTGCCTTTGCCTCCCAAGTAACTGGGACTATAGGTGCCCGCCACAATGCCCGGAAAGACAAGCTCTTGTCTTCCACTTATCTGTATAACCCAAAAGATGAAAGATGAAATAAGTAAAATCTTAGAGAGCATCTACTTTTAGAGGGGAGGGATGTGGGGAACATTGTTATCTTGTATTGAGGCTTTTAAATGTGCAAATGAGATGCCTGCTGGGAGAAGGGAGGGTGAGTGGAGGTGGATGAGGAACCTCACAGATGGGGATACAGCTTTTTGTGAAGGTCCATCTAATAAAATATGTGCTGCTATCGACAAGCTAAAAATAAGTACTATTTACTGAGCATGTTCTATGGGCATTCTCTAACAGCTTACAGGTGTTGACTTCCTTTTGTTTTTCACAGCAACACAATGAGAAATTGAGGCATAGTGACATCAAGTCAATTGTCCAATGTCACACAGCAAGTAAGCAGTAGACCCAGGATTTGAACCCCAAAAGTCTGCCCCTGGGGCTTTTGCACTGGAGCCCACTGCGGGGATGTGTCCCACGTACAAGGCTGAGCTTTGTCTTCCCTCCAGGCTTTTGCAGAAAAAGCTCATGCTGATATCCCTGGGGAGAGAAGTGAAAACTGTAGCCCTCAGGAAAGTCTAGCAAATGAAGGAGAGGATGAGAAAAGACTAAGGGAACTGGAATAACTTGAGAATTTCCCTGCGCCAAGAAAAGCAGCACAATACCTGAGGGCATTTCCTCCCTGTCCAGGGCAGGAAGGCAATCTGTGGCCTTTCTTGGTGGGACTCAGGTGTGCATTTGTACGGGAACCAATGAGCCCCAGCTGCTGCATTTGCTTGCCAGTGTTAGCAGTTAAGGGCAGAATTGAGAGGCACACCTACTTTATCAGGGGTTAGCTATGTTAGTGGAAATGGTAAGCATTTTGAAGAATCCCAGGGTGCTGGCCAGAATAAAGTTGCAATGCCTGACTTTGAAGTAGGATGTGGAGAAAAACAAAGCTGATAGACTAGGGGATTGACAGATACGCAGGTTGGTGTCAAAGGAGGACAAACAGCCACAATGGTGAGTCTGGGAACTCCTGAGTGAGTGAAAGCAGCTCAGACTCATGGCTGCAATGCATTAGTGAGGAACCATGAGATGAGGATGTGTCAGGAATCATTTTGTGAACGTTGAGGTCGCTGAGTATGTCAGATGAGCTAGAGAAATCCGGTGGGGAGGCCTCCTCAAAGTATTCTTGAGTGGGCTGAGGACATTTGTGACTCAAGATGTGCTGAATCTCACCAGACCTCTCACAAAGCGAGCTGTGATCAATAGGGAATTATTAAGAGGTGGGAGAGACCACTGGTTAGGGAAGACTACAGCTGATGTGGTGCTTGAGCTGAGCCTATAAGGAGGAGAGATGTTTGCTGGACTTGGCTAAGAGGAGGACCTTGAGGTCACAGGAGCAGAGGCGGTGATGAGGCAGAGCAGGAGACAAGCCATAGAGGATTGCTTACACTTCTTACCTATTGTTACTGCACTTTCTGATCGTCAGTTGTGTAAATGTGCAGAGTTATCTATCAGCCACCGATTCCGGGATCCCTGTGGATGTCAATATCCATGGATGCTGAAGTCCCTGAAATAAAATGGCGTGATATTTACATATAACCTGCATGCATCCCCCTGTTTGCTTTACATTTTTTCTTTGTTTTGTTTTTTTGAAGGTAGGATCTCAGCTTTGATGCCCAGGCTAGACTGCAGTGGTGTGATCATAGCTCACTGTAACCTCTAACCCTTTAGCTCAAGGGATCATCCTTGCTTCAGCCTCCTAAGTAGCTGGGACTATAGTCACAGGGCACTATATCCAGCTAAATTTGTTTTAAATTTTTTTGTAGAGAAGGGGTCTTGCTGTGTTGCTCAGGCTGGTCTTAAACTCCAGGCCTCAAGCGATCCTCCCGCCTCACCCTCCCAAAGTGCTGGAATTACAGCGTGAGCCATTGTGCTCAGCCCCTCCTGTATACTCTAAATCATCTCTAGGTTATTTATAATAAGTAATACAGTGCCTGGACCTCATTTCATTAGATGTCATAGTTGACATGTGCCAGATTCAAGGTCAGCTTTTTGAAACTTTATACAACTTTTTCTTTCCTAATAGTTTTAGTCTGATGTTGGTTGAATTCATAGATGCAAAACCCACAGATAAGAAGGGCTGAGTGTATATTACTTATTAATATAATTTATTGCTTTGATGGCATGCAAGTTTTGACCCAAAGAATCCTTGAAGGACCATACATTATGTCAGCACATTTGCTGTCTGTAGTTAGAAAGAAACCAGTTTTTTAAAAAAATTCTACCTCTGAATTATTGAGATAGGCAAATGTATTAAATACAGAAATGTGGCAGGCATTTACAGATGATTATCTCTTTCTCTATATTATTGCCAAGGTATTATTTATTGTTTTTTCCGGGGGGGGGGGAGAGAGAGAGAGACAGACAGACAGACACTGTGCCAATCAATAAATTTGGACAAACACCTCTATCTCAGAACCTACTGGGGCTGTTGTTGGCATTACTTGAGTTTGGGTATATACAGAAGAGTATGAATTACCAATGTCTTCCTGGAATATACTTTGAAATCATTATCAGTTTTAAGGCATTTCTAAAATTCTTAGTTACCATTAACAGCCAGGCATGGGGGCTCACGCCTGTAATCCTAGCACTCTGAGAGGCTGAGGTGGGTGGATGGCTTGAGCTCAGGAGTTTGAGAACAGCCTGAGTAAGAGTGAGACCTCATCTCTACTAAAAATAGAAAAACTAGCTGGGCATTGTGGCTGGCACCTATAGTCCCAGCTACTTGGGAGGCTGAGGCAAGAGGATCACTTGAGCTCAAGAGTTTGAGGTTGCTATGAGATATGCCACGATAATACTCTCCTCAGGGTGACAGAAGGAGCCTTTGTCTTAAAAGCAAAAAGAGGGGTTACCTTTAACTACTATTTGGGGGATTTCATGAAAACTGAGCTGTGTTTAGGTGGGAGAGGGAGAGAAAGCCCCTAAACACAACATTCCCTTTTCCTGGAGATACCCATGGCTCTCCTCAGATGTTACTTGTCTTAGCATTTTAAGGTGGCTTATAAACAATAGGAATTTATTTCTCTCTGTGCTAGAGGCTTGGAAGGCCAAGATCAAGGTGCAAGCAGATTCAGTGTCTGGCGAGGGCCTGCTTTCTGGTTCATAGATGGTGACTTTTCACTCCATCCTCACATGGGGGAGGAGGCCAAGGGTCTTTCCATTGTCTCTCTTATAAAGGCACTGATTCCCAAGGGTTCTCATCACTGCCCAAAGGGTTTACTCCTAGTATCATCACCTAGGGGATTAGGATTCCAACCTATAAATTTGGGGGTGACCCAAACATTCAAACCCTAGTAATAAAATCCATGAGATGATGAAGAGTGAAATAGCTATACCAGATATTATATCAGTTATTGTACCCAGAAAAAGAGAGTTCTGTCTTCTATGATATGTGGATTAGAAAGTTGGCTTAGAGAACTTGCTTTAAAAGAGTCTTCTGAAACAGAAAACAAAGGCTTTCATGTTTTGGGGTGAAGAGAAAAGATGACTTTTGTGTGCTTCTTAATGCATATGTACAGCTTTGAACAGATTTATTATAGAACTCAAGAACAGAAGATTAAAAAATTAAGATCATGATGCTTAAAATAGGTACCACGATTTTTTTTTTCACTTTAAGCAAAGCAATCTGCCAGGCAGGTGAGATTTCTGAAATGGTGACAACAAAATATCCAGAAGCCTGAGATGCTATTCCTCTACCAGTAAATATTTCCAAATGCACTTTTGATGAACATTTTGAATTTCATCTTAGCAACAGATAGATAAGCAGAACCAGGGAAACGATCTTCTGATGCCCTTCCTTGTTCAGGCTGCCCCTAGTATACTGAGTGCATGTAACAATGCTCTTAATCTCCTACAAAATCAAATCAGCGACTAATTCTGTGCTTTCTTTTTCAAGTTACAGATTTTCTTTTTGTTTTTGAAATCAGTGACAGCTAGGAAGGAAAGAAAAATTATCCTGGATATTTTTATAAGCTGTGTAATTGCTTTTCTTCTCTCATCAGATTACTTTTTTCTTCCATTTGCTGTTACTGCCATTAAACCATAAACAGGGAAAGGGTTGAACCTAATTGCAGTTTCAATGAGACTAGTGTGCATTGTTGAAGAGAGCATAATCTCAACTGTGTCTATATCATGTTGGAAATTGGCCTCAGATACATGAGGATACCCTGGCTTTAGGAGGAAGTAGGGTTTACTTGGTAGAAGTCCCACAATACTCGGCTTATGTATTTGTGCCCAGTGTTGCATTTGTTTATGGCTATTCCTTATCTACCACCTTGTAAACTCCTTAAAGGCAACAGCTCTCTGTCATCCCAACATCTTCAGCTATGCCTTGCTGTTAGCAGAGGCTAATAAACATTTCTTTAGTGAATTGAAGACTTAGAAAAGAAAAATCATGTAAGGCCTTCCCTACTAATAAACTCTGTGGTTTGATTTTTCCTCAAATATGTCTTCTCAAATTTGGAGGTTTTTCTCATTTCATTTTCACTGTTTTAAGATATATATATGTAATTTTTTTCCTCAGAAAGCATCTGTTAGGGCAAATTTTCCCCTGGGAATAGAGCCTTGAAAAGATGGAACACAGGTGGAGGCATTTGGAATGGGAAAGGCTGGAGAGTCCTAGGGTGAGGGCACCTGGACAAAGAAGCTGCTGAAAGGCAGTATCAAAAGAGGCATATTTTGCAACTTTCGTAAGTTTCCCCACTAGAAACTCTCTCCTGTTGGGTTTTGCAGTGCAATCCGAGGCTTGCACTCAGAGCTGCCAATGCACAGCATAGATCCCTAAGCACTCACCTGCTTCTGTGCACAAGCTCAGTGATGACACCCAACAGAATGGGGATGGTGTGTCTTGCTGGGTGAGCAATAACCGGGGAGGACTTTCATCCGTTCTCAGATCAGCAAGAGTTGTTCATTCTGTACATAAAAGAAATTTGCAAAACTCACTCACTTCTTTAAAAATCCTCCCAAAGGGGCAGCGCCTGTGGCTCAAAGGAGTAGGGCGCCAGCTCCATATGCCAGAGGGTTCCAACCCAACCCCAGCCAAAAACTGAAAAGAAAAAAAAATCCTCCCAAAGACTTCAGCAGCATGTAGACTCCAAGGGTGATCCCCACACACCACGATCATCACAGAGCTCTCCAAGGAAGAAGGCAGCTCTGGCAGCAGTCAGAGGCAATGTGTCCATGACACCCCCTGGGGTGTCCCCCCAACCCTTGCCATTTCTGAGAGCTCCTTATACAACCAATAAAGGACACAGAGATAAAGAGTTGGCTGGTATTGCTTCTGTTTTTGTCCTCGAATCCCTCATTGGGAGTTTCTAGAGTCACACAAGTCAGTGATGTTAGACAACTATATGTTCCAGGACAGGCATGTCAAATAGCTTTTGAAAAATATAAAATTATATTTTTTATGATTTTTTCTAATATAAGCCAGGATTATCTTTGAGTACAGAATCAAGGGCTGGTCAAAACATAACTCAGTTGCTTTGTGACGGTGGAAATGGAAATAATGATGGGGCAGGTGAGAAAAAGTGAGAAAGAGGGAGAAAGGGTGGGTGTCCCCGGCTATTGCTGCTGCTGTACTGTGCATTTGGGGTCTGTCAGCATCTCCAGTACTGAAACCTCGGTGGCTATAATTTAAGGTAACTATACAATCTGACCCTCTAAATTGAAAGTTATTACCATGGAACTTATTTTACTGATATTTTGCATTTTTTGAAGAAGGAAAAGGATGTATTTTTCTCTCTATGTTAAAATTAGAAGAGAAACATAGACATCCTACTTCATTTGGTTATTTTTGAGAGACCTTTGAAATAAGATAATGTAATATGGGTTTAGAATTAAATAGTTTTCTACTTTCACAACTGCCTTTTATTTTAAAATATTATCTTTATCTACATTGTCTTCTTTGCCTTCTAGAACTTGTGTGTGCATGTGTGTATAAAATATATTATTCTTTATAACAGCCCTTTTTCTACCACCTCTCCACTAAACAAACATTTGGCCCTGTCTGCAAGGCACTGTGCTTTGAACTCAGAAAAACAGAGGAATAAAATATTCTGTCTCTTTAACAAGTTTCTCTTCTGTTGGAGAAACATTTGGTTTGTTTTACTTTTCTATGTTAGATTTTAACCTCTTTGAGAGCAAAAACTGGCATGATATGCATAAATATAATTAAAAGCAAAACACAACACAATGTCATAAAAGTTTATAAGTCTTCAAAAACAGTGACTTTCTTTGGTATTGTTAATTTTCTCCCTTCAACATTCCTTCCTTTAAGTCTGGTTGAGGGAGCTCCACAGAGCAACCTGTACCAAGGTGTGATAGGCAATATAATGACCTCTCAAAGATGACCACATTATTATCTGTCACTATGTTCCTTTACATGGCAAAGGGAAATTATGGTTGCAAATGGAATTCAGGCTCCTAATAAGCTAACCTTATAATAGATTATTCTGTTTTTTTTTTTTTTTTTTTTTCCTGGTGGATCCAATGTAATCACAAGAGGGAGGCAGAAGAGGAGGTCTGAGAGACGTGACACCAGGATGTAACCTTCCACTGCTGGCTTTGGAGTTGTTACCATATAACGAGAAAGGCAGGTGCCTCCAGAAGCTAGAAAAGATAAGGAAATAGATTCCCCTACAGCATCTAGAAAGGAAAATAACCCTGCCACTATTTTGATGTTACTCCAATGGAACCCATTTTGTTCTTCTGACCTCCAGAATTTTAAGATCATATATTTGTGTGGTTTTAAGCCTCTTAGTTTGTGGTAATATGTTACAGCAGTAAGAGGAAACTAATATATACAGTGTAAACGGAACAGACCACTCTAATAGATTAAACAGTTAATTTCCCCTTTGGAGTAATCAGAGCCCTCAATTATCCTGTCTGAACTTTCAGAGATAATTTCTTTCCCATTCATGTTCTCTCCTTTTCAAACTCCACGCCATGGACTTTCAATTTCTCTTTCTCTTTTATTTTCCTCTCTAAAACTTACCTGTTCTGTGCCTCCTTGTTTAGGGCTTCTTTCCTTAGATGGAAAATCTCTAACAGGTATTGAAATTATATTTTTGATATGGGAGAATTAAATTTTATTCTATATTTTCTGTATCAGTCACCATCCAATCAGGAGACAGAAACCACATAGTTCTTTGGACAAAGTTGAATATAAGAAATTATTTACTATAACAGTAGTCTGGAGTTTTGAGGGATTGGATGGTAAGAACCAAAAAGAACTCTAAAAAATATGAAAAGAGCAGGTATAAAGAGCAGCCCTATCTCTAGGGCTGAGCTAGAGAACCCAAGGAAGAGCCCCACATTCCCCAGGGCTGAGACTATACCTTGTTGTAGTATGTCCATGGTTCCTCGGGTAGTGGAAAATTTATCGTGGTGTCATGCTGGTGGAACTTGTTTGAAGTTCACCCACTTGGATGCCAGGGAAAGCCCATCACGGAAAAATGTCTTGCTGGGGGCTTTCTGCTGTGAAACCACTCATAAAGGGAAGTGGCAGGGAAAGCTGTGGCCACTGACTGCTATAGGCCTCTGTGTACCACAGGAGTCAGATACTGGAGAAGCTGGATCTTCTGCAGGAGTTGAGCAGTGGAGAAGTCATGCACGTAGGATCCAGAACAAGGGAAGAAAGCTCCCTCCCCTAGTACCCTCTATAGAAAAAATCTGACATCCTATCAGGTGGCAAAAGAAAAATATCTGCAGAGCTCAGCTCCATTCACAGAGCAGGCAATGAAGGGTGAATTTGGAGTTGAGAGACATTAAACTGAGAACTGGAAAATAGTCCCAAAGCACACATAAGATATGACAGTGATTCTTAAAGTATCGTCTGCGAATGCCTGGGCTCCCTGGGATTTTTCTGGTGTGTCTGTGTGGTCAAAACCATTTTTTGTAATAATATTAAGATTTTATTTTCCTATTAGTTTTGTTGTCACTTGCACTTGTGGTACAAAAGCAGTGGTAGTAAAACTTCTGGCACCAAAGCAGAAAACAAAGCAGTGGCGCCAAACTGTACTGGTTGTCACTGTATTCTTCATTTCTACATACGGAGTAAACAAATACAGTGGTTTCTCCTAAGAATCTCCAGACGAAGCTGTAGAAATTATTAATTTTATGAAACTTCAAACCTAAAATACATATCTCTTCAATGTTCTGTGTGACAAAATGGGAAGAATGCATAAAGTGATTCTGTTGCATATCCAACTGTAATTGTTTGAGGAAAAGTAAGTATGCAATTATTTGAATTGTAAGCTGAACTAGCTGCTTTTTTCATAGGATAGCATTTTAAATGGAATGAATGACTGACAGACTATGGTTATGCAGACTTGGGTATTTGGTAGAGAGTTTCTTTAAAATTAACAACAAAATGAGCCTGTCACTCCAAAGAAAAACTGAGCATTTGTTACCAGTGATAAAATTTAAACTTTCAAGTGGAGATTAGAATTTTGGAAAAACTTATATCTGCCACCATAAGCTTGACAGCTTCCCAATCTTTAAAAACTTTTCTAATGAGATAGTGATGATATTACAAATATGATTTTTTGGATATTGTGTGACATATGTCAACTTTTAGAAGATCTGATAAATCGACAAATTAATATTTTCTAATGACCAATGCATTGTTTCTAAATCATTCTTGGATCAAAGATCCATGTAAAGCATAAGATTAAACCAATGCATTCTAATGCACAGGAGACAAAGTATTCTTTGATAGGATTTCAGATTCCATATTACAGGTAACCTTTACCACTTGTTGAGTTTTGCATATTGTCAAAGAATTTCCAGTTATCTACAAAGGCTATTACAATGCACTTTCCTTTACAAGAACATAACTGTGTGAGGCTAAATTTTCTTCACATATTTCAAACAACATATCACAACAGATTGAGTGTAGAAACAGGTATGAAAATCCAGCTGTCTTCTATTAAGTCAGACATTAAAGCAATTTGCAAAGATGCAGAATAATGCCACTCATCTCATTAAATTTTTTGTTTTGGAAAACATGGTTATTTTTAATAGAAGTATTTTGCATTAATACATAATTACCTTATTACTTTTATATTAATGGTTCAATAATTCTCAATTAGAAATTTTCATACAGTAAATATAAAACTGACATACATAAATGGTCTCTGGGGATACCCAATAATTTTTAAAGATTATAAAGGAGTCATGAAGAGCAAAGGCTGAAAACTGGTGCCATACTAAGTAAACAAGCAAAAGTTGCAGATTTTGGCTTAAGGTCTGGAAATACTATGTGAAAGGTATAGCTGTCACAGTCACACTAGTAATCAGACAAATGAAATTTTACAAAACAGATAGAAATGATTTCTTCCCCCTGGCATTTTGCAAAAATTAAAAAAATCTGGTAATGATTTTTTGGTCAGGGTAGGTGAAAGTGAGAACTCTCATTTATTGCTCAGGAAAAGTTTGAGTGGTATGATCAAATGGCAAATTGACAATCTTTTGTTTAAGTGAAAATATATTCCATATCACAACAATTCTACTTGTTATATATTCTTGAGAATCTCTTCCTCATATGCTTTAGCATGAATGGGCAAGAATGTCTACCACTAGCCTTCTTTGCCACAGCAAAACAAACAAGCAAAGCCAGCTTTGTATAATGAATCAGTAGAATTAGAAGCACCTGTATACAATGGGGTCCCCTATTGCTGTTAAAGTGCGCTAGCTCTCAAAATGTATATGCAGACCTTAAAAATATAATGTTGAGTGAAAACAGAAAATTGCGCAATGGTATAGAAGGTACAACATCGTTTATGTAAATTTTAAAAGCCAACGCATAAAACATGTGTTAAGTTGAATCACATAAAATTGCATTCTTTAGGCCAAACAACCAGTTGCATTTAAGTGAATTCATATGATTCAAATGAAACATAGAAAAATTTAAGCCTTGAAGTGATCACACTAGATTCCTCTTGGGAAGGAGATAGGCCTAACTAATGAGAAGGGAATTCAACTTTATCTGTAATGTTTCATTTCTTTCACAAAAATTAAAAAATAATAAAATGTCACAGTTGTTAATTTGAAATGGTAGAAATTTGAATGTCTATTTTACTATTATATACTAAAGGTCTTTTTTTAACCTGGAATTATCCAAAAGAAAATGAAATGACTTAAGAGTTAGCACGTTTCCTTTCACTTGCAGTGCCCAGGGTGTTGAGGGGATGTTGAACCATCAAATGGGGGCACTGCCAGGAAACCCACTGCCTTTGATCAAAGGAGCAAATATACTTAGAGCAGCTTTGGTTCCCCTGGCAGCCTGCTAAGGAGGGGAAGAGACACAGGGACCACAGATTTCCTTAGAGCCCCTACAAATCCCAGCACATAATTAGGTTCATAATAGGCTGACTTGGTACTCAGAGAAGAAAGGTTTTTGTTTAGCAGAATCTTCCCTTCAGCAGAGCTGAAATACTGACTTCTATCTAGCCATTCTAAGAGATCCATTTGGATACTTTTTACCAGCCCTGTAAAAGTTAGAATGGTGAATTAGACATAGAAAAAATGAACTTAAAATGTATAAATTGTAGCTATAAGGCAGCATACAACCTAATGTATAGCAAGCATCTTCTTTGAGTTGTATTCTTATTTTTGTCTTTTTAGAACTGATTTTATAGTAGAATTTTTAGTGGAAACCTCACAAGACAGAAATGAAGGACAGATATATAAGCATCTCATTCTTTCAAGCAGGTATTATTTACTTGAGCTCTGATGTGGAGAGGAAAAGGGGCCACTGCACCAGGCTTAAGAAAATCCCAGTCTGTGGTGCTAGCCAGAGCCCGTACAAGTGAAATTCCCACTAAACAAATGGTAGGAAGTGACAACCTTGGCAGTGACACCTGGAGAGAGGACTAACATCATTGCAGAAAGATTGTGTGAGGAGTTGGTTGGGAAATGTCCCCAGAGGACTGAAAAGGGAGATGGTCCAATTCACCTGGGTGAGGGATACCTTACTCTGGGGCTTAGGAATTTCTATAGCGTCTGGAGCTTAATTCTGGAAGAACGGATTGAGCTAGCAAGAGAGGGTGATTCAAGGCAGCGCTGGGAAATAGGAGAAGGGTGAAATATAACAGGTAATGGCTAAATACCAGGGATGGTTATTGTTATTAGAATGTGTGAGGCCATCTTCTATTTATAGTGTGATGTTCTGAGCATTTGTTTGGCTCCCATCTCCACCCAAAGAACTCAGTGAGACATCAGTGAGCTGAAGAGCTGCTTATCTAAGTGAAATTACTTAGTGGATTCCAGTGAAGCCATAAATTATTCCGATTTCAATGACATTTTATCATGAAAGGTACAGGACTGCTTAAAGCCAGCTGTCAGACAGAGAGACACTGAAATGTTCTCTGAGGAGTTCCTGGATACTTATGGGTTTTATTTCTCTAGGTTACGGCCAGGCCAAGGTAGACTCTTCAGCCTTTGCCTTTTTCTCATTGTGGCCCATGTCAAACTGGTCCAAATAAATTGCCTTTAGTAATTTATCTGAAGAACCTTTTCTTATCCTTAACTAATCTCTGACTTCTTGGTTTTGCATACTTGCTCTCCAATTAAGTCAGTCATTCATTTATTTAAAACTATTGAGTAGTATGTTAGGCCCTGTATGGGAGAGATATTTGAAAGCCTTATGGGAGAAGCAGGGGTGGAGGTGTGAGTACGCTGACTGGCTGTGTGATTTGGTGATCCATCAGCCTGGAGAAGTTTAATATTTGCTCAGCATTCATTTAGTGGCGAGAATAAGCCCTACGTAAAAGCTTACTCTCTATTGCTCTGAGCCATTCAGCGCTGGTCTCAAGCTATTTAGCAGGATAAAAGCCCTGCGGGTACCTGGAGCCGCTTTCCTTGGAAGGCAGTGTAGCTAGCTACCTACCATCTGTGGTTATTCACACTTAGCCCTGCCAATCCTCCCCACTCCTGAGTGGCTTTATTAAATTATTCCTTCCTCACACCTACAGGGCCGTATCTGACTAGAGTCCTGGAAAACACTGTTTGTTCCATTTCATTATAGTTTTGAGCATTGCTGGGGTAGTTGCCATCTGGCCCACTCCTTAGTTCTGGGAAGAAGCAACAGCCTGAGAAAAGGTTCAGAGACTGGAGAGCTTGGGGTGACAAACTAGAATGTGAGGAGAGAAGCAGGGAAATTGCTGCAAAGGAAAGGGCATCAGTTTGGAGAGGCCTTTGAAGGCTATTCTGGCACAAAAGAACTGATGTCAGTTCACCAATTCTAAGGCACTGAAGGATTATGAACCAGAATTATGATTTACATAATTGGATTTATATTTTTGAAATTAATGTTTTTGTTAATGGAAGTAAATCGTGCATTTAAAAATGTATAAAAGTTATACATTCTCATTATAATTTTTAAATACATTTTTATATTTGCAAAAATTTCTATTGTTACTTACAGCCATAATCATGGTTAATATTTTGGTATATTTCTACCCAGTCTTATGTCTTTGTGTGTGTGTGTTTGCTTGTTTGAGATCACAGTGTATATGCATTTTTTTTTAGTTTTTGTACTTAATGTAATAATACTTATGCTCCCTATTATTAAAAACCTTTTGTGTGCATAGCATTTATTGGTTGTACAACATTTTATGGAAATACTATTATTTCCTCAACCATTTCCCTATTGTTGAACATTTGGGTTATCCACCTATCTATTATTCAATAGCATTATAATTATTTTATTAAGATTCATTTGGCAGCAATATGATTTGGAGAAGGTTATGTTGCACAAATAGCAAATGATAGCCAAAGAGTGGAAGAAATTTTAATGATTCAAAGCCTACATTGAGTAGTAATAAAGGAAAGAAAAGAAGGAGATCAACCGGGCTATTGTTATCTTTGCAAGCTTTGATTTCCAAATGGCCTGCACCAGGTTTTCTTACTCTTTCTCACCTAGTGAACCCTGTACGTGTTTATTTAATGAATGAATGAATATTAGGCTTTGATGGTGGTACTGTTGCCAAAGACCATCCCATCTCATCCATTTTAAATAACATTCTTACTCATATGACCTCCCCCAAAGAAAACATTATCCATTCTTGGCAACCATTACCCAAACAATCCCGTATACCTATTCCCTTTCACACATCTCATGTTTATTTGTTTATTCTTTTTAGAAACAGAACATTGATGAAAACAGAATTATTAGCAAAATAGTTAATATATTTACTTCCCTCTTTAAAATGCACTTCTCATTTACTCTTGTCAATGGGAAAATACTTATAAAAATTCCTCTAAGGTGCCTAGCACTGTGTTCCGTGCTTTGTCAAGTAAAGCATGCGTTCCGCCTGACATGCAACATATAATAATCACATAGTAAAAACTATTAATAACACACAGTGGTAAAAAGAGAGTAGGACCAGAGAGAAGATTTAGTCAAGAATGTGTTTACTACCTACCCAAGCTTTGGGAAAGAGTAAGGGAATGGGATAGGACATTGGTAAACACAGTAGAAAACCAAGTCAGTCTTGTGAACTAAATTGCATTTCTGTCCATGTTGTGATTTCGTTTAACTCTGTAAAATGAAGGCAGGAAACAGCTGCTCCCCACTTGCTGTGCAGTGGGCCCTTCTTTACTTCCTTATGATAAATGAAGATCCCTAAGCTCATTGAGCAACTGTTTTACTATAGCATTCTCAAATGAGATCTGGGTCTATAACCTCAGAGACAGACAGCCTGCACCGAGGACTTGCTATAATATTTGTGAATAATCAATATTTTCTCTTGTGATGATCTCATTCTAGGAAATAATGTTCATGAGCTAATTGAGATAATGAGAATGGATTAGCTATTGGTTTAATGAAAGTGATGGCAGAGTAATCTAATTCTTACTGGCTCCCGGATAACCCTCAATTTTAAGGTAATGACATTAAGAAAAGTTAAATTAAGTATGCCCAAGTGTACATGGTATGTACTAAATGGGTGGGACAAACAGATGTTATAAAGTTGTAATGATTCTTTAGAGTAGAAGTTCTTCTTCTGGGATCCGTGGATAAAACACAGGAATTCTGTGTAATTGGATTAAAAAGAGATTATACCTTTATAGTCACTATCTCTAATGAAATTTAGTGTTTCCTTTCATTATGAATATAGGCAACTAATTATAGTCATATTTGTAGTGCCTGTGACTTAGTGAGCCATTAAGAGAAATCACAAATATTTTTGTAACACATTACAGTTGTTGCCATTATCATGAGATATTGTTTTATGTTAAACAGTATTGGGAAAATATGATAATCATTAGATCTGCAAATAAATCTTGGTATTTAATATATTAATTAAGAAAATGTATGTTACCGTATCACTAATTTGTTTTTAAAATATTTTGATATTAGTGTTTAAATATGATTCATTCCTTGTATGCCTCAGTATTTTATTTTGTGCTTTAAAAAACATTGTTGTGGGAAGGCATCATAGACTTCTCCTGACTGCAGAGGTCCCTACACTAAAAGGTTAGGAACCTTCACTCGGAACAAAGGCCTTGGGGCCGTTTCCCCTCTATAGAAAGGTTACTACTTGCAATACAGATTCTTTCTGTTTTTCTGACACAGGGGGATCCCAACAGTCCCTTTTTATGGGGGAGAACTTGGAGTGGTTCTGCTGTCAGTTTACACAGTGAGATCTTACACCATATGTAACTCTCAAGGCTAGAGAGATGATATGCCGCCAAAGTGGTTGGGAAATGCGGAGAAGCAGAGAGCTTGTGGCTGGACCACCCTACAGAGAGAAGTGACTTCTCTAAAATTGTATCATGCAGATTGCTCCTCTTCTTCCTCGGCTATTCTGTTAAAATTTTAAACAAAAAAATTAGCAAAACATGCGTGAACCAGCCTTTCTTCCAGTCTTGGTGGAGGGATAGCAGTAGAGTAGAAAAGGAAAAACAACACGTGGTCAGGCCCAATAATATTTTATCTCCCAGAATGGGTGGCGGGATGACCTTGGATAAGTAACACATGTGCTCTGAACTGTAGTTTAATCATT
Organism: Perodicticus potto; assembly: GCA_963574655.1. NCBI lineage: Eukaryota > Metazoa > Chordata > Mammalia > Primates > Lorisidae > Perodicticus > Perodicticus potto. The sequence continues at coordinate 14,188 of CAUYRH010013438.1, read as the reverse complement.
CAATCCTCTCAAAGGAGAGGCCAGTTACCATTCCGACTGGGTCCTGAGGGCAGGCAAAGATGGAACAGTTCTTCCAGGCTCAAGTTCTGCGCCTGTGACTCCAGACTTCTGACAGTCCAGGAATGTGAGTGGAGGAATGGAGAGAATGGAGTGTCCGTCTTCTCGGGAGTCCCTGGAAGGAAGACTTGGCATGCCACTGTGCCTGTGATGTGGGGTGAGAGCGTCGAGAGGCTCTTTTTGGCACTGACTTTCTTGGGTCTTCAGAGGTGAAAAGTTGAACAGTGTCAGCAGTGAGGCAGTGCAGATTCCATTACACAGGGACCTGTGGGAAGCCTACTCTTCACAGATCGTGTTCTTGGATGGCTGGTCTGGATCTGTCAGTGTAGGATGAGATTATTCGGGCCCAAGAATGAGTTGGTTCAAATGGTCATTATTTACCCTGATGTTTACTTTATTTTCCATAGCCCTCTCCTTTTTTATTTTTACTTTTCACATTACTTCTGCTTATTTTAAAAATCACTTCTTTTTGGGCATTCAGTTCTGAGAATGAAAATAAGCCTTGGAGATAAGATTTTTGTGGCTTAAGTTGGGAAAGTAGGGTACAAGGGGAAAAATGTATGAAATTTGAAGTATTAACTCCCAGCTTATTGGGTATAATTGTAAAAATGCATGGTTGCTCAGGCTGGATTCCAGGCAATTCAAGTAGCCTCATGCCGTATTCTCCCCTTATGCACAGGGGGTATGGTCCGAGTCCCCCAGTGGATACCTGAAACCTCAGATAGCACTGAACCCTCTATATACTAAACATTTTTCCCCATACATACATGTCAATGGTAAAGTTTAATTTATAAATTAGGCACAGTAAGAGATTAACAACAACTAATGACAAAATAGTATAATTACAATATGCTGTAAAAAGACCACGTGACTATAGTCTATCTCTCTGAAAATAGCTTGTGCTGTACCACAACTGACAGAAAATATGGAGAGCAAAATCATGTTCTATGGGACTTCACCTAGGGACATTTTGTTTGTTCTTTAAAGTACAAAGACCCTAATTTAGTAGAATGTTTTCTTGCTTGCAATTATCGTATAATCTATTTCAAGGAGAAAAAGAATACTAGTGAAGTACCTACTGGTGCTTTGTTCAAGAAATAAACTTTCCCAAGATGCTTTGGGAATAGTGGAAAATCTGTTTAATCTCCTCTACCTGCTATCTTATAATTCATGACTATGATTAATATTCAGAAGTGATCCAAGGCACAGTGAAACCTTACAACATGAAAGATTTAGAAAGGTTTAAGAACAACAAAGTTTGAAGCTCAGTTTGTTCTTGCTTATCCCTCATTATCAGATCTCATTCTGAACATGCTGATTTAAGTTTTACTACCCCTTTAGAAAGAGCCAGATTTTGCTGAGCAAATTGCTCGAATGGAATGGTATTGACCTACCATTTAGCAGAGAAGACAGTATATTTAAACTTTCTCTCTATATGGCTATAATATGAATTTATATTTATTCACCAATATAGCTAAGGAATTAATAGCCACCTCATTCTAAATATATTTGGTCTGAGTATTCTGTAGAATGAAACAAAATTATGTTTAGGAAATATCCAACTGGCAAAAGGAAGAGACTCTAGCATTGATTTTTTTGCTTTAGAACGAGAAAATTTATGAAAAGAAAACAAGAAAGTGACATTTTACATTACTTTTAGGAATTGACCTTTATTCTTTTGGGAGTAGCAGTAGGGGAGGCCAAGAGGACTCTTTTCTGGCTATTGGTACATGTAATTCCAGTGAATATTGACAAGATTTTTAGACCATAAGACTTTCAATTACTAGATCTGGACCAGGATTGACATAACATTTGTTTATTATTTTATTTTACATGGGATTCTGCAGAAATATTAGTCACAGCTCTAAATTTTCTTTTTTTCATCCACGTAGTATCTTTTTTCAGGCTTGTCTATTAAAATCAAATGCAAATGTTCTTGTCTATACCTGTGGACATAGAAACCGGTATGCAGGTTAGTGACATCAGGAGTAGGCCCCATTCTTTGGTGCAAAATGCACAAAAATCCATACTTATAAATTCTTGCAAAAGTAGGCACACTATACTTGAAGTCGTAGGTCTGGTTTTTGAATCGAGCCTTTATGTTCATAAACCATATGAAGAGAGGCATAAGATGCAGAAATTCAATTGTCTCAATTGCCTAACAGAGTTTATAATGTGAATCAGGTTTGATTCCACATTCTGACCCCTTCTATCTACACCAGCCATCTAGAGAACTGAGCTGGGGCTGTATTACATAGTATTCTGGCCATGTCCCTTGCTCTATGTGTTTCCTTCTATGCCTTGAAGGTATATAGTTCTTTTTTTCCCCTTTGGAAACTAGAAATTTCTTAACCTGTTTAAATTAGGTGAGGAGAGCAGCTCAATGCAGTTTTATAAAAATGTTCACTTCCCATTTATATACAATTAACTAACAATGGGCCAGATGCTGGTGTACGTGTTGAGAATGTAGCTATGAACAAAACAAATACAATTTCTGTCCTCAGAGGACTTACAGTCTACTTAAGAAAGAGATACTAATTAAACGGAAAATTATATAATTTCAAATCCTTGTAAGAATTATGGGGAAAAGATAACATATAATCAAAAATTAAATTCGATGTTATTTGAGATTAAGGAAAGACATTTTTGAGAATGACACTAACATGATTTGAAGAGTGAGTAAGAGGTAGCCAAGGAATAAGTTAGAGGGAATATTTTCCAGCATGTGGAAACACAAGCAAAAGGCTCTGGAGAGAAGAAGAACTGGGAGCATTGGAGGAATGCAAAGGTGACAAGCGTGGTGGAAACATGATATATATGGGATAGGGTCTACACTCATGCACAGGGAAAGGCCAGATTATGCAAGATCTCTGATCTATTTTAAAGAATTTGGATTTTATCCTAAGAAAATGACAAGTGAGATGGTTAATTTTATGTGTCAACTTGACTAGGTTAATGGATACCCAGATAGCTGGTAAAACATTATTTCTTGGTGTGACTATGAGGGTGTTCCCAGAAGAGGTTAGCATTTGAATCAGTGCACTGAGTAAAGAAGATTGCCCTCACCAACATGGGTGGGCATCACCCAATTCATTCAGGGCCCAGATAGAATAAAAAGGCAAGGAAGGGCTAATTCTATCTTGCTCCTTGAGCTAGAACATCCATTTTCTTTTGCTTCCAGATATTGGTGCTTGGGCCTTTGGACTCAGACCAGATCTTACACAATTGGCTCTCCAGCTTCTCAGGCCTTTGGACTTGGACTGAATTACATCACCAACTTTCCTTGTTTTCCAGCTTGCTGATGGCAGGTCATGGGACTTCTTGACTGCCATGATCACACGGGTCAATTCCCATAATAAATCTCTCAATCTGCACGTATGTGTACATGTGTGTGTGTGAGTATATAACACTGATACTGTTTCTTGTAGATTCTACCAATAGAACAAGTCACAGCAGGCCTTTAAGCTAGGGAATAAGACAATTGGATTTAAGTAGACAAAGATTACTATGGCTGTGTGGAAAATCAATTGTAAGAAAAGGCAAGGATGGATGATGGAATGCTACTGCTTTATCCCAAGACACAATCATGGGAGCCTGGACTTCAGGGATAACAATGAAGATAAACAGGGGTTAGTAAATTTCACATATAGTTTTTTGGCAAGATAAACAAAACTTGTTGATGGCTTGGATGAGGAAATGAGGAAGAAGGAAGTGATAAATTTGACTTCCAGATTTTTGGCTAGTGAAATTGAGTGGATGGAGAAGATATCATTTACTGAAATAGGAAAGGCTGGAATTGAAACAAATTGGAGAAGGAAATCAAGATTTAATTATTTTGAATATACCATGGTTGAAATATTTTTGAGACATTACAGCAGAGGTGTTAAGGAATTAGTTGAATATAAGGTTCTCTGGTTAAAGATATATGTTGAAAATTCATCGGTACAAAGATGCCACTTAAAGCCATGTGAGCATATATACAAGATTTAACTATTTAACTGAGAAATAGTGTATAACAAGGAAGAAAGAAACCCCAGAACAAAGCCCTAAGAAACTCTAAAATGCAAACATCTCCTAGAGGAGAACCTATTCATGAGCCTAGGGAGGTACTAGTTGGAGAGAGAAGACATTCAGAAGAGTATGGTGTCATAGGAGGGACAGAGGAATGTGTTTCAATGAGAGTGACTAACCTTGTTTAATGTGATTAGTAGTTTAGTAAGATGAAGACCTAATAACTTAGAGGTCATTGATGACTTTAGTAAGAGTAGCTTTGGAAGTAGACGCAGAACTTAGATTACAGGAGGCTGAACAGTGAGTGGGCAGTGAAGAAATGCGTATGGACTGTGTTGTCAACATTTTAGGAAAAGATTGGCTGTGAAGGGAAGCAGAGAGAGGAGTGGTTTTTTGTAGGCATTGTGAGTCAAAAGAAGACTTTTTCAGAGATGGGGGCCACTACTGCATGTTTCAATAGCAATGAGAATCAGCAGGTGAGGGGAAGTGTTTGAGGACGTAGGAGGACAAGTGACAGAGCAGTTTTTCTGAGAAGGTGGGAGAATGGTCCATCAGGAGTAAGTCCTACCAATGTACTGCAATGAAAAGGTCAGGAATTTGCAAGGCAGGGCTTATGGAAGCAAAGAAGGGGAAGGGATTTATAGGTATTTGCCAAGGAATACTTTTAATGATAGGTCATACTTGATCTTGGTAAGAAAGGAAGTGAGACTATGAGGGCCTTAATTTTAAGAGAGAAGCCAGTGGATTCAAAGGCCAGAGGAGGAGAAAGGACTAGTGAAGTGAGTGAATTAAAGATAGGAGTCCCTATATAGAACATTGGCTTCACCCACACAAATCTTGTTCTTAATTTTGTTCAACTGTTCCCTCTCCCCTTTTGTGCATCTTATATTGTAAGATATGTTTAGAATCATGCCACAAAAAGTCATGTTTATCAACTAAAGTAGAAAAGTAAAACAAGCCAGGCTAACTTAGATTTCACTTAGCCTTGATGCCTGATGTTCTTTAGGTCTACACAAGCTTCTTTTGGGATTGAGGGGCATTGATCGTTTATATGACTCTTTTACCAAGTATTTTATGAGGACTAATCCAATAACTATTTTATTTCATCATTTAGGGCTCTGGTTTAATATCCTTTACTAAGCAGGAAAGATACCCTGTGTTCTTTATCATTCAAAGACCTGACATCTTTGGCCTTTAACAATTGAAGCCTTTGCAAACAATTAAAAAAGCAATTTGAAAACACCATGTGTGTTTGTTGGAGAAAAATGTTTATTGGAATGTCAGAATCTGTTTGTTTAATTCTCCTAGTTAGGTGCCTGAATTCTTGTTTTCTCCATCAGCAAGCCCTATGTAAAAAGTCACATTTGTAAGCTTTGACTGTATTGACCTGCTAGACCCAAATGTATTTCCTGGCTGGGAAATAAAACTGTGCCTTAATTATTAAAGGTTTTGTTGTTGTTGTTGGTTCCTGTCCCAACTAGTTTCTTGACCCTCAAATGTAATTATTTGTTGAGTCCCATCAACTGATTAGCACTGGGCTAGATGCTAGGAATCAAGGCACAAGAGCACTGATCTGCTCTGGGACAGGCATGTGAATACCAATTCCACATGGCAAATGCTGTTAATAGTCACTTACCAAGGATTAGGGGCCCAGAGAAGGGAGCAAGTGATTCTTCCTTAGTAAGACATGAGGAGGCGAAAGGATGCTGCAGTGAGCACATTAAAAACAGGGTTTTTGAGAAGGGCCCTTAAGTGTGAGTAGGAATAGGCTTTGAAAACATGAATGTGCATGGTAGTGTTTGCCACCAGGAGAGAAGTCTGGTATGGTTTCAGATTATGTTGTGTGGATCTAGCAGAAGGGTTTGAGTGTAGAAAGTCTAGCTTGGCCAAATTCTGAAAAGATTTATATGACAAGCCAGCAATTTACATGTGGTTCTATGGGATAGAGTGCTATTAAATGTTTTAAATTAAAGGGATGATTTGATCAAGTCTATTTTTCTTGCTCTATTTCTATTTTCCTTCTTGTCTTAGTACATTTCTGTTAAGCAAATACATTTTGCTTCAGCCAAAATTATGCCTCCGCATTGACACTATTACACTTCAGGTGTCTGAACTTGCACTGTGGATGCTGCCAACCCTGTTGTCCTTGCTAGCTCTTCTGTTGCCTGAGAAAGTAGATCTTCTTGCCAGACCTGTTTTACATACCATAATGATTCTTCACCATCTCTGCTGCTTTGTAGCAAAGGCCTGCCTGGGTGATTTTGATGGGCTAAGTGTTGACTGCACTCTAGCTGCAAGGGAACCTGGCTGATGAATGTCTCATATTCCCAGTTTTCATAGTGCAAAATTCCTTGTACCAAGGTTCATAAAGTGAGAGATTTTTCCAAACATGAGATGAGTTTCAAATAATGGCCAGCTGAAAACCGTAATGCAATGTTCATTAAACAACTTTTCACAGACAAGGAGGACAGAGAGTATGAAGTGTCTTGTCAAGTCCACAGTGATGTAAAGTAGCAGGTGTAGGACCTCAGCTCAAGAAGTCTGACTTTGGAACTCACATGCTGAACCACAGCATCCTGCCACTAACATGTTGAGTGATAAGGACTTTGATAAAGTGTGTGCATGGATGATAGTGACACACTAGAGAGAGTGATGATGCCTTTGGCTATCAAATAGAGGGGAAGCAATGGGTCTATACAGATGCCGAGTTCATTGGTTGTCTTAGCACTATGGAATCACCTGGGGGTGTCCAGGTTGTTGTAGGCATAGTCAGAAATAGAACAGGGACTCGCTGTTCTGTTAAGAGCCTGCAGTTCGGCCAACTTGCATCAGCACCTATGGCCAACATCCCTGATGCTGACTTCCAGGAACATATGATCTTTTTTGAACTATTCTTACTTAATCATTTGCTCTTTCTAGTTTCACCCCGAAACCCCTAATTCCCTACTCCCCATGATGGACTTTTCTGGGATGTTTTTCCTGGCTACTGAGAATGGGAACCTGAGAATACATTTAAAGGGCCTTTTCTGGGAGTAAAATACTAATGTCAGCCACATACATACACAACAGATGCAAAAACAAGAATAATAAAAATGTATAATTTTAGCTAAAGCCAAATCTGGTCATCAGATGTTTCTAAGAAGCTATTCCCCTTTTAAATAAATTTTGAATGTTTTGGATCCTTCAGTGAAAATAAGTAACTTGAAAGGTTTTTTGTAAACACCCGTCAAAATGTTGCAATAAGCCATTCTCTAAGCTACACAAACATCGAGGTCCAATTATATAATTTCCAAATTTTTTCAATCTTGAGAAATAAAACAAAGCAAAAATAAAATGCTCTTTCTTAGTCCCTGTACTTCATCCATTTATAAAATGTCAGTTTCTCAAAGATGCTCTTTAATGTTTGTGGGAATGAAGGCTTCCAATGCATCTCTTTCTTCCCTTGTTTTTACCACGTGGCATTATCCAGCTACCAAGATCAAGATTTCTTAAAGTGTTCTTTATCTACCTAGAAGTCCCTACTCTCTGAAAACAGTAGGACTTCTAGTTAAATTTTGTAAATGCAAGGCCATTATTATTGCTAAATGCTTTGCAATAATAAATACTTATTCCTTTTCATAAGTAACTGCGCTTGTGAAAGTTAGAAGGCTGCTGGCACTTGAGGAGAATATATACCTAGGCATCAAATACTCATGAAATCTCTGGTTCTTTACAGCATACCATTTATGGGTGTTGCTCACGGATCTGAACATAGCCTTTTCATTTTCTTTCAGCCACTGCCAATATTTATCTTTCATTTTTTTTTCCTTCCCACAATTATCTCCCTCCAAACATTATCAGAATTGTCCCCAGGCATCTAAACTTTAAATGAGATTGTAGCTTTTCCATTTGGGCCTTGTTTCACTAAACAAATATGTGGGTGCTACATGATTTTGCAGCAGATACTGTTTATGTGGGAGTTGGATTTGCACTGTGTTTACAGCTAAAGAGAAAAAAAAATTCAACACTTTATTGGACATGTACTAGCATGTGGGTGAAGTTGAAGAAAATAATTGAGTGTTGAAATCAAATACAGGCCTGGAAAAATATTCCTTTCTGATGGAACAGGCAGGAAAGCCAACAGCTGGTACACATAGAAATCTCTAAGGTTACCCTCGTTTTCTAGAATGCTCCTTCAGGAAGCCCACTCTCCTAATTAAAGCTGATTACCCCAGAATAATTTAAGACAAAACTATGTCTATATCCAGAAGTGAGACATATCACCACAAAACAAAAACCATGTATCTTTATTCCATTTTGTATTACCTTTATCACACTTCTAAAAGCCATCTATGTATCTATCTATCTGTCTATCTGTCATTAATTCTCATTATTAATGGAAGCTATATCCTATAAAGTTGCTATGAACACTGAATTAATGAGTATTGAACCATTGCTCTTAGGAGAAACACAGAATTAGGTTCCTGTGAGCCCCTGGTCACATTTTCATACACTGAGCAATATGGAACCTTGTTTCACGTGAGTTTCTATTTAAAGATACCTTACTTAATATATGTTGTTGATGCATGAACACAGCCAGTACACTAACTCACACCTGAAGGAAGCTTACCTGACACATATGTTTTCTCCATAGGCACATCGTAGCCTTCTTGTACTAAAGAACATGAGACAGTGCCTTAACACTGCTCTTTGGGGTCATTTGAAACAGTGAAATCAGCAATAAAAGATATAAAAATGTGAAAAATTTGCCACTAAGTGGATAACAAAAAGGACACTTGTTCATGGCATGAGAGCTGAAATAAGAAGGTGTTACTTTGCTTGAACTCAGCTGTAAACCTGAGCATTGTGTGATTTAAATTCTTCTCTGCTCTGAGCATGTCCGTGTGTAACTATGGAAGTACCACAGGTATGGATTTTGAGCTTAAGATAAATTTTAGTGAGGAGGTGAATTTAGAAATACAGAATCTGCAAATAATCAGAATAAACCCAACTATCCATCTATCCATTCACTTATCTACCTATCTATCTATCATCTGTTTATTTATATTTAGGACATAAACATACTGAACATTTCTGATCACTTTACTTGGAGTAATCTACATCACAAAGGTGACACACCCAGTCTGACGATTAAGTTTGTGAACTCATCCTAGAACTGGTATACTCAGTATTTATTGAGAACCTGGTCTGGGAATCCCATAGATCATAAGATTGCTGAAAGAAAATGAAAAGGCTATGTTCAGATCCGTGAGCAACACCCATAGATGGTATGCTGTAAAGAACCAGAGATTTCACAAGTATTTGATGCCTAGGTATATATTCTCCAGAATCTCTCTCCAGAGATTTCACGAGTATTTGATGCCTAGGTATATATTCTCCTCAAGTGCCAGCAGCCTTCTAACTTTCACAAGCACAGTTACTTATGAAAAGGAATAAGTATTTATTATTGCAAAGCATTTAGCAATGTCCTTGCATTTACAAAATTTAACTAGAAGTCCTACTGTTTTCAGAGACTAGGGACTTCTAGTGCTACATACCTCATTGCTAAATATCGCTATGGTCACCTTCTAAGTATCCCCCTTGGGAAGTTATACACTGATACCAGCACCTGGTCAAAGCAATTGTGGAGCTCTTTTTCTGGAATAACCATCAGAGCTCTTGTTGTAGGAGGTCTGACAATTAAGTTCACAAACTTGCCTCCATTGTGCTTATGTTGGCCACACAATAAAAACAACTAGGTAAGGTTTTATAACCTTGGTATACCAGTGTCTCACAGTTGTGTTCATGTCGACATGTGGTGGTATCTTTTTGAGTGGTGTTCATTATTGTTGTTATGTGTGTTTGTGTGCTGTATGTTGACAACTCTTTTGGTCATTCCAGAAGAAGAGTTCTGAAAGTGCTTTGAAGGGTGGACTAGGCACTGGCGTTGGTGCATGGCTTCCCAAGGGGAGGACTTCAAAGGTGAGTATAGTGATATTTAGCAATGAGATTTCATGAGTATTTGATGAGGTATGTAGCACTTTTTCTATGATGAGTTCACAAACTTAATTGTCAGATGTCCTTATGTTATCCTTTTAGTTTTAAGACTATTTAAAATATGCAGTCGTGAGATCAAGGACTTGAAGTCTTATTCCATGCCATATTCCTTGACCTAGAGCAGAGCATGGTACAGAGCAGGTTCTCAATACTTACTGAATGAGTCAGTGAGTGAGTTGCAAGTGGCACTTACTGCATAGATAGTATTTTCTCTCCCTCCCATATTGACAACTCAGAAATCTGAAACTATCTCTAACCATGTAAATTATCGTTTGCACACAGTCTTCAAAGAAGAGGATTAAAGCATCATAATTAAATAATTATGATCTATGGGATCAGATGCACCCCACCTCTAACCAGATAAAATTCTTTCCTTATTTCCTCATCCTACCCCAAATGAAAAGGAATTCACAATTTCTCAAGGGTTTATCTCAATATTTAAAGAGTCCTATAATCAGAAAAAGTTTATATCTTTCTCCTTTTAATGGGATCTTTTTAATCTTACCCTATATTAAGTTCCCTTCTCTGCCCCTGCTGTCCTGGGTTTTTCCTTTCTGTGTGTTTCTTTCATATAGTTTCAGGGTAAATGATGGCTCATTATGTCAAAACCTCTTGGCCTAGCAGGCCATAGTCTTCACTTGTCCAAACTAAGCAAAGTGTGTTTCTTTAGTCTTTATTGCTGAATATTAATTTAAAGCTGTTGAGTTTTCTTTAGGCTCTATATGCATATTACTTCTGTTTGCAGTGACTTATTGGTTGGACATCTTGCTTTGGGAAGAGCACAAATGAGACTCTGTGTGTTGAGCAAAATAACTCAATACATACCCTGAATTATGTGAAAAGCAAATAAGATTCTAAAAAATAAATGAGTAAAACTATATTTTTAGCATGAGAGCCAAGTCATGGCACATAAAATTAACCTTATAGAGCAGTGGTCTTTTGGCACAAGGCACCAAAGTCATGGAAGACAATTTTTCCCGGGGGAAGTCTTCAGGATGATTCAAGCGCATTATGTCTCTTTCTCTGATCATCAGGTATTAGATTCTCCTACAGAGTGTGCAACCTAGATCCCTCACACGTGCAGTTTACAGTAGGGTTTGCACCTATGAGAAGCTGTATGAGCACAACTTTTTTTTTTTTTTTTTTCAGTTTTTGGCCAGAGCCGGGTTTGAACCCGCCACCTCCAGTACGTGGGGCTGGCACCCTACTCCTTTGAGCCATAGGCGCCGCCCATAAACACAATTTTTAAGGATTTTTATACAGATAGCCAACTGGTAGGCTGCAGTTTATACACTTACTGCCAAAAATGAGAGTACCCAGTATCGCTCACTACATGTACTATTTTTATTAAAAATCTGTTGGAATTTTATTCGAAATAGTATATTGATATTTCATATCATTAATAGTGACCATCTTCTGTGGCAGCCTGTCCATCACTTTGCCCCTTGTAGTTGGCTTGTATAATGCGACTACATTTTTACCACCTTCTTTGTATCTGTACATTTGGCTCACCATTATGTGGCCTTTAAATCACCAAACTGCATTTACGCCAGTTTTTTGACATGGGGATGTTGGCTATCATATGTTCTGGGGAACAGCTCTTTGGTCTTTGCCAGCCCCAGCCCTACCTAGCTGCCCCCTGTAGACTCAGCCCTCCCAGCCAGTGCACCAGTGGACACTGAGTAGATACGATGTCTGTAGCACATCCCTATCAGCAGTCAAGTTGGAAATAATGCCTGGCTACTCAAGTGTCTGGAAGCTAATGCTGTCTTGGTCTAGAAATGGACTCATGCTATAAAGCCTTCTCTACCATGTGTGGCAGTTAATCCTAACAGAATTTCGGACTGAAGTCCCAGCCTCTGTTCTCTCTGCTGCAGACCTTCTACCTGGGAGGTGAGTGCACGCTGGTGTTCTACAACTTACTCTGTCAGTAGGTAGAGAGCCTCTTTTTTATTTGGTTTCCACGTTCTACTCCCTTCTTGAGAACTATGCTCCCTGGCAAGCATTACCTCCTATAGAAGTCTCCAAGTCTCCTCTCTTGCCTATCTCCTGCCTGGCATTAATCCCTGTTTGAGATGACCTTGAATCTGGCTCCTATTCTGTGTACTTGTGATCTTGGGCTCTGGTTGTCCCCTTCCCCAAGTACAGAATCTCACCAGTTTCTCCCTTCTTCTCTTTTTCATTCTTACAACCCTCTCTTCTCTTCTTGCAGAATTTGGTGTGAACTTGATCTGTCTGCATTTCATGGAGCTGTGATGGTGACAGTGGGGACTCAGAGCTCAGGCTAAACCTTCTAAGAGTGTGACTTCACCAAATTATTTAAATTTTCTGAGTTACAATTGGTTAGTCTGTAGAGTTACATTCCTTCGTTCATTTCTAAACCAACATCTATTTGTGTGCATATGTGTGGGGAAAGTGACCATTGGCCTTCAATTTAGAGCAGGGGTCCTCAAACTATGGCCGGCAGGCCACATGCGGCCCACCGAGGACGTTTATCCGGCCCGCCGGGTGTTTTTGCCTCCGCTGCCTGTCCTGTTTAGCAGTGGACTCATCCCAGGCCGCAAAATCTGTCAGCGGAAAAACTATTGGTTGCATTCCCAAACAAAACGTGTGTGGATTCACTGGAAAGGTTGCAAAAGGAGTTCCAATTTAGATTTAAAGAGCTTCATCTCCAAGAACAGGACATACAGCTTTTCCATAACCCATTTTCTATTGACATTGAAAATGTAGAGGTCAGTCCCTGAAGTCCCGCCCGGGCCTCCCGCACCTCCTCAGGCTGGCATCTCCTTAGGCAGGAGCCAGGTGCTGCAGGGTGTGGCAGGGCGGTCGAGTGCTCCGGCTTCTCCATGGGGCTGGGCTGCGGCACCCGGATGTCTAAGAACGTTTCCACTGTTGTTTGGAGGACACACGCACTGGGATTCAGAATTCCTGGAGAATTGCCTTTGTGAGAAGCTGGAAGTATTTCTTTAAATTCTGTCTCTTAGTTTTTCAAAGAAACATCAAGAAACCATGAACAACATTAGTAATGAAGAGTTTGACCGCCACTTACTTGAAGTTTTTACTGCCAAGGACATTCTGGATCAAAAAAAATCAATGAAGTTTCCTCTTCTGATGATAAGGATGCCTTCTATGTAGTAGACCTTGGAGATGTTCTGAAGAAACACCGAAGATGGCTAAAAGCTCTTCCTCGTGTCACTCCCTTTTATGCAATCAAATGTAATGACAGCAGAGCCATTGTGAAGACCCTCGCTGCCATTGGGGCAGGATTTGACTGTGCTAGCAAGACTGAAATACAATTGCTGCAAAGTCTCAGGATGCTTCCAGAGAGGATTATCTATGCAAATCCTTGTAAACTAGTGTCTCAAATTAAGTACGCTGCCAATAATGGGGTCTAGATAATGACTTTTGACAGTGAAGTTGAGTTGATGAAAGTTGCTAGAGCACATCCAAAGGTCAAGTTGGTTTTGAGGATTGCCACTGATGATTCCAAAGCAGTCTGTCGAGTCAATGTTAAATTTGGTGCCACCCTCAAAACCAGCAGACTTCTTTTGGAATGGGAAAAGAGCTAAATATTGGTGTCAGCTTCCACGTAGGAAGTGGCTGTACTGATCCTGAGACCTTCATGCAGGCAATCTCTGATGCCTGCTGTGTCTTTGACATGGGAGCTGAGGTTGGTTTCCTTGGTGGTGGCTTTCCTGAATCTGAGGATGTGAAGCTTAGATTTGAAGAGATCACTGGGGTAATCAACCCAACATTGGACAAGTACTTTCCATCAGACTCTGGAGTGAGAATCATAGCTGAGCCAGGCAGATATTATGTTGCATCAGCCTTCACACTTGCAGTTAATATCATTGTAAAAAAAATTGTATTAAAGGAACAGATAGGCTCTGATGATGAAGATGAGTCCAGTGAACAGACCTTTATGTATTACATCAGTGATGGGGTATATGGATCATTTAATTGCATCCTTTATGATCATGCTCATGTAAAGCCTCTTCTGCAAAAGAGACCTAAACCAGATGAGAAGTATTATTCATCCAGCATATGGGGACCAACATGCAATGGCCTTGACTGGATAGTTGAG
>CAUYRH010013437.1:0-11488 GCA_963574655.1 Perodicticus potto | reverse complement strand
GTGGCGTCACAGCTCACAGCAACCTCCAACTCCTGGGCTTAGGCGATTCTCTTGCCTCAGCCTCCGGAGTAGCTGGGACTACAGGCGCCTGCCACAACGCCTGGCTATTTTTCTGTTTTTTTGCAGTTCGGCCGAGGCCGGGTTTGAACCTGCCACCTTCGGTATATGGGGCCGGTGCCTTACTCAATGAGCCACAGGCGCCGCCCTCAAAGTCTCTTGATAGTTTTGTGTCTTCCTTTTCATCCTTTCCTTCCTTTCATTCTTGCTCATCTCTGCTTATGTCCACCCTTGCTCAAGGTCAAAGTGTAAGGCAGTGGCAGAATGAGGATTAGAACCAGGATTTCTCATCTCATCCAGGCTATTTTAACTACCTCATTTGGTTCTTCATTTATTTACTTGAAGTATTTATTTTTCTTGTTAAAAGCAGGCCAAAGTCAGCCAAATTTGCACAAATCCAAATGGAATGGAATGTTGAAAAGAGAACATTTTGCTTTAGGACGTGCAACCCCACATACAGCTCTCACCTATTATTTCTTATTTCTCTCCCCTTTGCTCACTCTGCCCTAGCTATCCTGACCACTTCATTGTTCTTTATCCACATCAAACTATTCTTACCTCTGGGGCTTCACTTAGATAACATCTCAGAATGAATGCCCTGTATCTTCCTAACTCATGTTATTATATCTTAAGGCATCTTCTTATCAGCTAACTTTCTATATAATATGACAACCTTATCAGATCATATTATATAAAATAGTTCATCTCCAGCCACTTTATTTCTTTTATATATTTATTTATTTATTTAGAGACAGAGTCTTACTTTGTTGCCCTCGGTAGAATGCCGTGGTGTCACAGCTCACAGTAACCTCCAGCTCTTGGGCTTAGGCGATTCTCTTGCCTCAGCCTACCGAGTAGCTGGGACTACAGGCGCCTGCCACAATGCCTGACTACTTTTTGTTGCAGTTTGGTCGGGGCCGGGTTCAAACCCGCTACCCTTGGTATATGGGGCCAGCACCCTACTCACTGAGCCACAGGCACTGCCTAATCTCCAGCCACTTTATGTCTCCTTGCCCTCCTTTAATTTTCTTCCACCTAACATGTATACTTTTTTTTTTTTTTTTTTTGTAGAGACAGAGTCTCACTCTATCGCCCTCGGTAAGAGTGCCATGGAGTCACAGCTCACAGCAACCTCCAGCTCTTGGGCTTAGGCGATTCTCTTGCCTCAGCCTCCCAAGTAGCTAGGACTACAGGCACCCGCCACAACGCCTGGCTAATTTTTGATGCAGTTCGGCCGGGGCCGGGTTTGAACCCACCACCCTCGGTATATGGGGCCAGCGCCCTACTCGCTGAGCCACAGGCGCCACCCTCTTTCTAGCCTTTTTTGAGAGACAAAAGTTTAAGTGGTTTTGTGATGCCAGATTGAGGTTGTTCAGCGTGTAATGGTGCCTTGAAGAGACCCTGGAGCACCCCTGGTTTTATGTGGCCCACGGCAGGGTTAACCTTTTTAGCACTCACTGAGGTGGAGAAAGTCCAATGAGATCAAAAATTATAATTATTTTATCATTGAATTTCCTTTGGCTCAGCTCAGTTACCCAATGTTGTAGACTTGTGCAGTCTCTGCTTACGTCTTCAAGACAGGTGTAAGTGTCATCTTACACATTGTCCAATCAGCCACCCTGCTGCACTGGTTTAGATTGTGCCTACCTCTCCTAGCCTGCCTCTCACCTTGGGACCAACCTCTGTTTCTCTGTATCTCCCACTAAACTGTCAACATCATGAGTGAGGAAAGCTATGCTCATCTCTGAATACCCGCCAAGCAGGGGATCCAGAACATGTTAAGCAAATAAATTTGGGATAATATTATGAGGAATTGATAGATTCTCTCTCCCTCTCTTCTCTCTGTCTCTCTCTCTCTCTCTCTCACACACACACACACACACACACACACAAATGACTTGAACTTATATCACCCCTGGGGGAAAAAGGAGGAGGGGAGAATCCCTCAGCTCCTGAGAAAACCTAGAATTGACTGAGTTTCTACCATCAGAGAAATGAGAGCCCAAGAGAGAACATAGTTGAAGTTACAGAAACATAAAGCTACCTTTATTTTTCAGGTCTAAATTTTGAGCCCTCAAATTCCTACTCACTACAAATGTTTGTTGATTGAATGAATGAATGTTGGGGGCATCCTACTGCAGCAAGCTCTTGGTGGAGTAGTCTTAGCTGCTCTCCAAGAAAGATAATAATTACTTAAAAAAAAAAAAAAGCATCTACTTTCTAGTCCTCACTTAACCACCCATTATCTGTGGTTCCTTCAGTAAATCACAAGTCTCTTTGGGCCTCAGTTTTCTTATCTGTACAAGGAGATAATGATACCTGCCCAGCCCTCCTTACACTGTTATCATAAAGATCAAATGAGCTGGTGTATGTGAAGGTACTTAATAGAGGACTATGATAAAGACCTAGGGATCACCCCTATCTTGTGGTCCAAGAAGTGAGAGAAGAGTAAATGATCTCGAGGATCAGAGTTCTATAGTATCTCTTTTCTCAACTAAATTTTTCTAGACCTGGCAAGGGACAGTGAACAAGTTTTCCCTAGAAGCATATTGGTGCTAACTGGGGGCTATCAAGAATTGTGCTCTCAGTAGCAGCAGATAACACTGCGTCTGGAAGAAATTCTCAGGGAATGAAACAGATTTATTTTCATTGTGAAATTGTCCGTCTACTATGCAATAACACATTAAGCTCTGGGTGACTATTCCCGTAAAACACGTCCTGTGCTCAACACTACTATTATGGGGTGGATGGATACTGTAAAGAATCAATTAAAACTCTGACACATGAAATGGAGCTCGAAGACCTGTTTCACAGGTTTCCCCAGAGGAAAACAATCATGTTACATTATGCCTTGGAAGCCGATGGAGGTAAGATTTCTGACACAAGTTCTGAGGTCAATGAGATCGACTTCTTACCTTGTCTAAATCATGTTTGATCATTTAAAGGATTACTGCATTCAGTCCTCCATTAGTCCAACAGCATCATGGTGGAGCAAGAAGAATTATCGTCATGTGGGCATCCTCGGGAAAAATGTAAGTTCTCTCTAACAACACATTTAAAGAAAGGGAGAAATATTGCAGTGTGTGTGTTTATGCTCATTTTGACATGAAAGCCAGTGTTAAGGAAGTAAAGTCAGAAGGATACTAAGACTGACATTCCTTTCTCTGTCTACAATAGAGGCAGCCATGGTTTAGGAACTTTTTCAAAAGAAGTCCTGGAATTTTAAAAAGAGCCTCACACAAAGTAGATGAGGGTTGATCATGGAATAGGAATGATGCTTGTGGTTATTACACTTAAACTATGTTTCTATGACAGCAGGTGGCAATGTTAATGACAAGAACAACGTGGGGTTTTGGCTAATTCAGATATCCGTGTAAATCATCTTTTCGTGTCATTGCTTCAATAACTGTTGTCTCTCAACCTGAGGAATTCAAAGAGATTTTAAGGTTCAGGCAGTATATTTTCAGAAGTGCTGCCTACAAGTGAGCTTCAGAGGAAATTAAAGAATTGAACAGGACCAAAGGAAGTCAAGCGTCAGCAACGATCATTGCTGAGGGACAAGTAAGGCTTGTCGCCACAATTGGGGTCTGAAGGAGTCAGCTAGTCCCCAGTTTTTTAGACCAATTCAGGAGCGAAGAACTGGAGCAAAAGGACATCATCAAACGGGGGCATAAATGTTGCACTTTCAAGTCATTTCACTGGCAGAGACAGAGACAGAGAGCAAAGCTAAGACACAGGACAGAGAAGGAAACCCGGAGTGGAAGAGACAAGAGCAGACCTGCCCACTGGCACGTTCGGCTTTGGTGTGCAGGACGTTTCCAGAGGAAAGGCTCACAATGGTGCAGAAATTCATTCAGTTAGGAGAATAAAAATGTTCGACGATTCTTTTTTAAAAACTCTGCCCATGACTTCTTTTCTTTCTAAGTGTAAAGAGTTGAGAAAGGGAATAACCCTTGTAAGCCAAGGGTACTACTCATCACCATTTTTAAAAAAGACTTTTTGGTTCTTTTTGTGTTGAAGTTGCTATTTGAATTCTTAAAATCCCCTCTCTTGCTTGGAAAACAATGCTTTTTTGCAGAATAGTATGTACTTGTGTTGGTTAATGCTTTCTTAATCTTTGTAGAACAAGGCCTTTCAGAGCTGATGGGGGCTCAGAATATACCCAAACCTTGGGATCTCAGAGTCTTGCCAAGGTCCTTGAGGCACCAGAGAGAAAGGATGCTGAGCCAGGTTCAGGCCCTGCCCAGCCTTGCACTCTGCCCTTCCTCCAAATCTTTCTTCTCAAATGCACACTCCAACTGCACTGGGCTTTCACATGTGAGTTTATATGGGTGGGCAGAATGTTTCCATTTCTTAAAGCAAACAAAAAAAGTTGAATACCACTAAAATATTCAACCTTCTTATTGATAGAGAGAGTTGTTTAACTTCCCAGTGAATTATAAGGAGCTCATGGAAGGCGAGCCAGCCACAGAAGCCAGGTCTAGGGAGAAGGCCTCCCATGTCTTTCCTTTTGTTCAAGGAGTTGGTGGGATCTTCTTTGCCTCACATTCCCCATCCCCACTTTGTTCATCATTCATTTTCCATGAAAAAGAGATGAAAACAGTTTGGTGGATCTTCAAAGTGTTAACCAAAGAATTACCACCTAAATGAGCAACTCCGCTCATAGGTATATACCCAAAAGAATTGAAAATGAGGTTTTCAAACAAATACATGGATATGCATGCACTATTCACAGTAACTAAAAGGTGGAAACAACCCAAATGTCCATCAGTGGATGACTGGGTCAGCAAATTGTGATATATCCATAAATGGGATGTTACTTAGCCATAAAAAGGCATGAAGTTCTGATACATACTACCATATGGATGAACCTTTAAAATACTATATTAAGTGCAAGGAGCCAGACATAAAAGGCCACATATTGTATGATTCCGTGAGTATGAAATGTCCAGAGTAGGAAAACCCATACAGACAGAAAGCAGATTGGTGGTTGCCAGTGGGTAGGGGAAGAGGGAGTGGGGAGTGACTGGCTGGTGGTACAGGGTATCCTTTGGGGTTGGTGAAATTGTTCTGTGACAAGATAGTGACAGTTGCACAACATTACAAATGTACCAAATGGCACTTCATTGTTCACTTTATAATGGTTAATTTGTGTTGTATGAATTTCACCTGAATTTTAAAAAAGAGAAAGAAAGAGAAAAAAGAAGTAGAGGTCTCTAAAGAAGCTAAGTGAAAGCCAGTGATAAGTTTATCAGGTCAATCGAATGTCTTTAGAGTTTATTCTGGGGGACGTGGAAGAGCCGATAAGGCTTTTTAAGCAGGAGGATGACTGGATCAGGTCTCTTTCTGACTGGCCATTTTGAGTGGAGAGGGGCTCTTGACCCATGGAAATGACACGTAGAATTTGTGGGTGCAGTGAGAGACCCTAACAAGTGTTCCAGAATGCAAAATACCTGCCTGATCATAGTTCAGTTAAGTCATTGTTCAAACTCAGAACTATCAACTGGGATAAGAAATAGTAGCCACAATTCTTTTCAAATCAGCTTTTTAAATAGCATAAGCCCATCTTTTTTGAGCACCCTACCAGCTTTGCATCCAATAGAGTTTTAAAGTAAAATTAAGGTACTTCCTCCAAAGATGACTCATAAAGACCCGTCTTTGAACAAATACTTCACAAAAACAGGAAGCAAAACTGTTTTCGATGAGATCAAATTGCAGTTCAAAATTGGTTTAGAAAAGGAACTATGATCCAAAATGTATACATCTGTTTCCTCAGTATCAGTTTTGGTCTCTTTCGTATATCTAAAACTACTGCATATTAACTTTCTAAATAGCCAATGGGATTACATTGCGTAGAGAATAAAAATCTGCTTGAAATCTGACTGAAAATCTGATCTGCTCCATACTTACCTAAGTAGTAAACTCAATGTAAGCAACTGAGCATACAGAAAACCTATCAAGCAAACTTTAGAGGGAATTCAAAGTCATATTCAGAGTATCCTCCAGTCGCCTTACAGTTGTCTTTCTAGAGTGACCAACCATTCCGACAGAAATCCCAGGCCTGAGAGCTAAACCTGGAACATTTGGGGATCCAAGTTCACCCCCACCAAAACCCCTTCTCAAGATACAGGATTCATTTCGTTTGGAAAGTAAATCATAACAGCTACAGGGAAGAGGAGAGAGGAAAGCTTGGGCATCCTTTGGGATTCCTAACATGGAAAGAAATATATTCAAAGAGCGAGAATGAAATCAAATGAGTTCTCAGACTTACAACTCCAGACCTGTGTGCCATGACAATGATGTGGCTTTCAGGCAGGCAGGAAGGGAATCTTTTTTTTAACCTTCCAAATTATTCACTTAACAAATGCCTACTGAGGTCCTACCATGTGTCAGATTTGGGACCAAAAGTTGGGATCCAGGCTCGGTGCCCGCAGCACAATGGTTACGGCACCAGCCACATACACCAAGGCTGGCGGGTTCAAACCCAGCCCAGGCCAGCTAAACAACAAAGACAACTGCAAAAAAAAAAAAATAGCCAGGTGTTGTGGCGGGTGCCTATAGTCCCCGCTACTTGGGAGGCTGAGGCAAGAGAATCGCTTAAGCCCAAGAGTTGGAGGTTGCTGTGAGCTGTGATGCCATGGAACTCCAGCAAGGGCAACATAGTTAGACTCTGTCTCAAAAAGAAAAAGAAAGTTGGGATCAAGAGAAGAAGATGTGTGAGAACTGAGTTGTTGTTAGAAGAAGCTAAGAGAGCCAGCAAAAGTGCAACAGATGTTAAAGTCACTGCTGATATGGTAAAGGAAGCTCTGGAAGAAGCAGAAAAGGCTCTGATTGCAGCAGAGAAGGCAATTCAGCAAGCAGATGAAGACATCCAAGGAACCCAGAATCTGCTAACTTCAAGTGAGTCTGAAACAGCAGCTTCTGAGGAAACGTTGTTCAATGCCTCCCAGCACATCAGTGAGCTAGAGAGGAATGTGGAAGAACTTAAGCGGAAGGCTGCCCAGAACTCTGGGGAGGCAGAATATATTGAAAAAGTGGTATGTACTGCCAAACAAAGTGCAGAAGATGTTAAACAGACTCTAGATGGTGGAGTTGATGAAAAGTACAAGAAAGTAGAAAATTTAATTGCCAAAAAAAAAATGAAGAGTCAGCTGATGCAAGAAGGAAAGCTGAAATGCTACAAAATGAAGCAAAAACACTTCTGGCTCGAGCAAACAGCAAGCTCCAACTGCTGAAAGATTTAGAAAGAAAATATGAGGACAATCAAAAGTATTTAGAAGATAAAGCTCAAGAATTAGTGAGATTAGAAGAAGTCCGTTCACTCCTAAAGGGTATAAGCCAGAAAGTTGCTGTTTATAGCACTTGCTTATAGGGTTATAACACGGCTGAGGTGATCAGACTAAAATAGCTACATTTTTAAAATTGATTTAATGATCTTCAAAAGAAAACTCATTACCTATTTAAGGTTTTTAATCACCAAATTTTTGTATCGAGTTAAATAAAATACAGTGCTTTTGTATAAAAAAAAAAAAAAAGAGAGAGAGAGAGAGAGAAATGAAGATGTACCAGCCCGGTTGGAGAGATGCTCACAGGCTAGAGGCCAAGCAGAGATGTATTGGGTAACAACTACATCTCACTTGATGTAATTAGTAATGAGAGGTCCCAACTTCTAGGAGCCAGACATTTACATATATTATCTGTCATTCTTGTAACTATACCTTAAGGTATTTATTATCCCTAGTTTAAAGATTAAAAAAACAAAATAAAAGCTGAAGCTGAAATAGGTTATAGAACTTGCCAAAGGCCACTCAACCTGTAGTGGCAGAAGAAAGGATGTAATCCAAGATGTTGAGCAGGGTCCACCTGATTCCCAAAGCTCTACCTATTCTGCTATTCCCAGGTCCCTTTCAGTATGATCTGGGTTAAGATCAAGGTCGTTCAGGTTTCTGATCTTAGTCCCATTTGTCTTAGCCTTTCATCAGAGTATCTACACTCCAAACTGTATCTACACTACACTGTATCTGTATCTACACTCCAAACTGATAGCAAAATTGTCAGGATTTTAAACATTCATTCATACTATGGCAGGGTCAGAGTGTAGGAGGGGAAAAGTTAGATATTATTTAGTTTTAACTGGAAGACAATTGGAAACTGCTATTAGAGATTAGATTTAAAAGGCATGCAGAGAAGAAAACTCTGAGGAAAATCTTCATGACATTGGATTTGGCATTGATTTCTTGCATAAGATACCGAAGGCCCAGGCAATAAAAGTAAAAACAGATAAACTGGGCTTCATCAAAGTGAAAACTTTTATGCATCAAAGAACATGATAAACAAAGTTAAAAGGCAACCCAGAGAATGGGAGAAAATATTTGCAATTCACAAATTGGATAAGGCTTGGTATCCAGAATATACTTTAAAAATTCATAAAAGTCAACAACCAAAATCTCCATTCAAAAGTGGGCAAAATAGTAGAGTAGACATTTCTCCAAAGAAGATATGCAAACAGAAAATAAGCAAATGTAAAGATGCTCAGCATCACTAATTATTCAAGAAATGTAAATCAAATCTACAATGAAATAGCCCTTCACACCCATTAGGATGGCTATTACTAAAAAAAAAATATGTGTAAGATTACATTATCAGCAAAGAGCAATAGTTTGATCTCGTCTTTCCCCATTTGGACTCCCTTAATTTCCTTTTCTTGCCTAATTTTTCTGGTGAGAAATTCTAGCACTGTGTTGAATAGAAGTTGTGAAAGTGGGCAGCCCTGTCTGGTCCAGTTTTAAGCAGGAATGCTTTCAGTTTTTCTCTGTTCAATATGATGCTGTCTGTAGGCTTGTTGTATGTTGCCTTTATAATTTGAGGAATGTCCCATCTATATCAATTTTTTTGAGCATTCTTATCATGAAAGGGTGCTGAATTTTGTCAAAATGCTTTTTCTGCATCATTTGAAAGAATTGCCTGACTCCAAGGAGAAGGGTTCATATTAAAAAGTCCGAAAACGGGCTCGGTGCCTGTGGCTCAACGGGCTAAGGCGCCAGCCATGTATACCTGAGCTGGCGGGTTCAAATCCAGCCCGGGCCCACCAAACAACAATAGCGGCTGCAGGCTCGGCGCCTATGGCTCAATGGGCTAAGGCGCCAGCCACGTACACCTGAGCTGGTGGGTTCGAATCCAGCCCGGGTCCGCCAAACAACAATGATGGCTGCAACCAAAAAATGGCCAGGCGTTGTGGCAGGTGCCTGTAGTCCAAGCTACTTGGGAGGCTGAGGCAAGAGACTCTCTTTAGCCCAGGAATTGAAGGTTGCTGTGAGCTGTGATGCCACAGCACTCTATCCAGGGTGACAGCTTGAGGCCTGTCTCAAAAAAAGAAAAAAAGAAAAAAACAATAACGGCTGCTACCAAAAAAATGGCTTGGTGTTGTGGCGGGCACCTGTAGTCCAGCTACTTGGGAGGCAGAGGCAAGAGACTCGCTTGAGCCCAGAAATTGGAGGTTGCTGTGAGCTGTGATGCCATAGCACTCTATCCAGGGCGACAGCTTGAGGCTCTGTCTCAAAAAAAAAAAAAACAAATAAATAAATAAAAAGTCCGAAAACAGATGCTGGCATGGATGTGGAAAAAAATGAACTCTTATACAGTGTTGGTGGGACTGTAAACTAGTACAACCTCTATGGAAAATTGTATGGAGATACCTCAAAGAACTTAAAGTAGACCTACTATTTGATCCAGCAATCCTACTGCTGTATAGATACCCAAAGGAAAAAATGTCATTTTATAAAAAGAACATCTGTACTCAAATATTTATGGCAGCACAATTCACAATTGCAAAGGTGTGGAAACAATTCAAGTGCCTGCTAATTCAAGAAAAGGTTAATAACATGTGGTACATGTATAGTACGGAGTAATATTCAGCCATAAAAGAAAGATTGGTGATCTAGTATCATCTGTGAAAACCTGGATAGATCTGGAAACCATTCTTCCAAGTTACACATTACAAGAATGGAGAAACAAACACATGGACACAATGCCAAGTTGAAACTAATCGATTAACACTTCATTAAGAAGTAAATCTTAATGAAAATCAAGCTGGGGAAGGAGGGAGGAGAGGATGGGTAAATTCACACCTATTGGATACAGGGCACACTACCTGGGTGAAGGGCACACTTACAACTTTGACTCCACTTGAACAAAAACAAAGCATGTAAGCGTAACACGTGAACCCCATAATATTCCAAAATATAAAAACTAAATAAAAATAAACCACAACTTAGTAAAAGAGAAAAAAAGAAACAGAAATAACAAATGTTAGCCAAGGATGTGAAGAAATGAGAACTCTTGTGTCTTGCTGGTAGGAATGAAAAATGGGGCAGCTTCAATGGAATACAGTATAACAGTCCCCCAAAACATTAAAAATAGAATCACCATATGATCTATCAGCTCTACCTCTGGCTATACTTCCAAGAGAATTGAAAGCAGAGGCTCAGTGCCTGTAGCACAGTGGTTATGGCTCCAGCCACATACACTGAAGGTGGTGGGTTTGAGCCCGGCCTGGGCCAGCTAAGCAACAATGACAACTGCAACAAAAAATAGCCGGATGTTGTGGAGGGCACCTGTAGTCCCTGCTACTTGGGAGGCTGACGGGCACCTGTAGTCCCTGCTACTTGGGAGTTTGACGCAAGAGAATTGCTTAAGCCCAAGAGTTTGAGGTTGCTGTGAGCTGTGACACCATGGCACTCTACCCAGGGCAACATAGTGAGACTGTGTTTCAAAAAAAAAAAAACAGAATTGAAAGCAGAGACATGAGACATATTTGTACACCCATGCTCATAGCAGCACTATTCACAATAGCCAAAAAGTGGAAGCAAAACAAGCGTCCATCAACAGGTAAATAGATAAACAAAATGCGGTATAAACACAAATGGAATAGTATTCAGTCTTATAAAATGCTTTTCTTTTTTCTTCTTGGTAGATGCCCAGTAATGGGATTGCAGGATCAAATGGGAGGTCTAGCTTGAGTTCTTTGAGAGTTCTCCATTCTTCCTTCCAAAAAAGGTTGTATTAGTTTGCAGTCCCACCTGCCAGCAGTATAAAAGTGTTCCCTTCTACCCAGAAGGAAAAACATCCTTTTATCATAAGGACACTTGCACTAGACTGTTTATTGCAGCTCAATTTACAATCGCCAAAATGTGGAAACAACCTAAATGCCCACCAACCCAGGAATGGATTAACAAACTATGGTACATGTACACTATGGAATACTGTTCGGCCATTAAAAAAAAATGGAGACTTTACAGCCTTTGTATTAACCTGGACGGAAGTGGAACACATTATTCTTAGTAAAGCATCACAAGAATGGAGAAGCATGAATCCCATGTACTCAAGTTTGATATGAGGACAATTAATGACAATTATTGACACGGTGGGGGTG
>CAUYRH010013435.1:0-12871 GCA_963574655.1 Perodicticus potto | reverse complement strand
ACCCGTTACCTCCAGCATATGGGGCCGGCACTCTACTCCTTTGAGCCACAGGTGCCGCCCTATTTTTTTTTTTTTTTTTGAGACAGAGCCTCAACTGTCACCCTGGGTAGAGTGCCGTGGCATTACAGCTCACAACAACCTCTAATTCCTGGGCTCAAGCGAGTCTCTTGCCTCTGCCTCCCAAGTAGCTGGGACTACAGGCACCGGCCACAATGCCTGGCCATTTTTTGGTTGCAGTCATCATTGTTGTTTGGCGGGCTCAGGCTGGATTCGAACCCGCCAGCTCAGGTGTACATGGCTGGCGCCTTAGCCCGTTGAGCCACAGGCGCCGAGCCAGCAAACGTCTTTATAAAGGAAGCTTATTTTGTCCTGCACTATTCACTATTCTTAACAAATTGTCTCTGAGAGGTTTGCAATTTTTTTGTAATTTTTTTTTAACCAAACAGAAATGTATTAAACATCTGCTATGTTCCAAGCATGGAACTAAGGCAGATGAAATGCTGGCCTTTGCCATCCAGGAACTAACAGTCCAGTGGTGGAGGCAGACATGCAAAACGTGTAATTTTGCTAAATATTGTAAATGCTATAATAGGAGTAGGAGGAGAGGACAATGGGTTGGAGAGAAGCAAAGAAGAATATTAATCACTCTGGCAAATGCTGCACTTCTAGAAGGGCCATCAGCAGTGCTAACAAAAAAGTAACTGAGGTTACTGCAACCATTCTTCAATTGCTTTTCAGAAAAACACATTTTAAACCGCTTCATTTTCCACCAGGAACTTTGCTGAGTGATTAATTCCATGATCGGTCATAAGACCGAAAGAGTATCAACAGATAAAGAGTAGCACAGACGTCAGTAGCCCCAGGTAACCCACTCACATTCAAAGTGTGACCCAGAGAGGTCAAGCTCCCCCCAAAACCTCAGAAAAGCCAATGGGACTGGTGGTCACCTTCAATCAGAAAAGCAAGGGACCTAGTGAATTCCAAAAGCCCTAGAATGTAGCCAGAGCTCTCTGCACTCCCAGGCCCTCATAATTTACCTTCCTCCCTGTTTTTCCAGGACAGAGTTACCTGAAGAGTCTCCCATCCTCTCATCGACTACCCTCTAGTCATAAGGTTGACATTCCCCCAATACACTCAACTTTCCCAATCACAGAACTCTTACACAGCATCTATAACAAGAGCTCTCCTACATTTGTACAATGAACGAATACGTGAGTTTTTCTACTTCTATTCCTCTTATCAGGCTTTTCTCTCTATGCCAAACACTGTTTCCACGTCTGCCTTTCCACCCTCTCTCACCACCAATCTCTGCTGACCCACTATCATTATTTCCATCTGTTAAGTAATATTTGAAAGGAGGAAGTAGGAGGAACAGGGTTCTGCAATTAGACACCCCTGACTCAGCCCTGACAATAGGACCTTATCGAGTCACTTAATGTCGATGGCTCCCAGTTTCTCCACCCATCAAGTGAGAAGAGCACCCCATAATATACGGTGTTATTACGAGGGGAAAACAGGTGCATCTAAAGTTCTTGCGATGCTCCAGCGTCCAGCACGTAGTCAATGTGCAGTGAATGCTAATTTCTGTCCCTGTCTTGGGACCCAAGTTGAATCTGTGCTCTTCCGAGAAGCCTCAGCTTACCCCCAGGAGTTATCTCTCCCCCAGGCTCCAAATGCCTGTGTGGGGGAAAAAACCTACAGTGGAGAAACTTCAGACATTACAGAAAAAAACAGGATTAGGGAACTGAGAGCATTGGTAAGCCTGAACTGTCTTAAATTTGGTAAAATGAAACCATTAACTCAACTTGCTAAACAAAAACACTATCAATGATATTTGGGTGTCTTAAATTAGCATTCTTACCTCCTGTGCTAGGGTTATCCAATTACCACCCACTCCCCGCTCATTAAAAAATTTCTAAAGTGTTCCCCACCCTGTAATTTATAATGCTGCCTCTCAATTCATTTGGCTTTGAGGCAAATAATCCACATACTGCCAGCAGGTGTGTTTTATCTACATCCAAGTGTTCGATCCTATCTGATTTTAGGGCTCATACTCTTGGCTCCGGCGTCTCAAGTTCCAACATGGTCTCCAGAACAAGGAAGCACCGAGGGCCTGAGCGGATCAAAGCTCTAATAAACCACTGTGTGTGGATCACAGGCATTTTACAGCCCCCTTTCCCACCACTGGGGACGATGTGGCTTTCCTCCATCCCAAACCTCAGGCCCAAAGGCTTCTCAACCTCCAGCCACCCACAGATGCAGTCCGAGGTTTGAAAATTGACCTTTCTTCAGCCTCTTTTATTCAGCGAGCTTCCAGCAGCTTGGTGGACAAAAACTCTAGTTCTACTCTGCTTTCCCCTTAAGCCCATTTCCTAAACCTCTTTCAAGGCATTGAGGCCTCTAGTTCCTATACTCTCAGCTACTTCTACTTTAACAAAAAAAGCAAAGCTAATATTTATGTACCAGATCCCATTCCATTCTAATCACTCCTCATGTATTAACTCATTTAACGTTCACAAAAAATTTAGGAGGTAGCTAATATTATGATCCCCGTTTTG
This sequence comes from Perodicticus potto, assembly GCA_963574655.1. Lineage (NCBI taxonomy): Eukaryota > Metazoa > Chordata > Mammalia > Primates > Lorisidae > Perodicticus > Perodicticus potto. Next base: position 10,313 of record CAUYRH010013435.1, on the reverse strand, counting down.
CAAGTGAAGAAACTGAGGCTCAGAAAGGTTAGATAAGTAAACCCGGGATCCGCACTCAGGCGGGGAGGCTCCGGCAGCCTACTCTTCCTAAATCGTCTAGATTCCTTGTTCAAACTGAAACCTCAAGCCATGATTTTCAGGTTTGTACAACGTATGTTTTCAGGTAAAACAGACCCTTGTGAAGTTATGCCTGCTTTTTTTCCTCCTTCTTTACACTGTCTGATGTCAAATAAATGATGTTTCATCAGAACCCCACAGATGTAACCCCAGTCAGGCCTCCATGTACCCCAAAGCCTTTTATCTGACCCTATTTTGGGCTGAGAGACATGATCCTCCCTTTGAAGCCGCCGATGAAGATGTGATAAGGAAGTATTGAGAAAAACATGACTCCAGATTGGAGCATAAACAACTCTGTCCAGCATTCTGCTTTCTGATAGGAAACAACAAAGAGCATTATTTTATAAAAGATACCTACGGCCGCATGCCTCAATCCTTACTGCCTTTTAATAAACCTTATGGACCCACTGTCACTAACATTTCATACCCTCTTCGTCAATTAATACTGTCAAGGCAGAAATTTTTATAGATTTTTCTGTACTTTCTCTAATGAACATGACAAGTAACATTTAGTGCAAAGATGTATCTTCTTCTGACAGTCCATCATTCAACAAACATTTACTGAGTTCTGGGATAAAACAACGAGCAATAAACAAATACAATCAGTCCTCCGTATCCATGAACTCAACCAACTTCCAATTGAAAATATTCAGGAAAATAACAGATGGTTGCATCTATGCTAGAATGTACTCACATTTTTTCTTGTCATTATTCCCCAATACAGTATAACAACTATTTACATAACATTTGATTATATTAGGTATTATTAGTAATCTAGAGATTATTTTAAGTATACAGGCGAATGTAAACATTGTGCCATTTTGAATGAAGGATGTGAGCATCTACGGATTTGGAATCCGAGGGTAATCCTGAAACCAATCCTCCTAGATAGCAAGGGACAGTAAGCACTTAATTGCAGATAGTGCTTATGAAGTATTGTGAAGAAAATCAGACAGGATGATGATGTGTGAGACACAGAGTGAAGTGGGTCTAGGGGAAATTAGTTGAGACTGGATCATCAAGGAAGGCCTCTCGGAGGAGGTGACATTTAGCTGAGACCTGAATATTGAGAAGCAAGCAGGCATATTCCAGGCAGAGAATGTAGTGCATGCAAAGTGTTCAGGTGGGAACCAGACCACAGAACTGCTGCCCTCAAAGAGCTCACCGCTTTGTGTATGCTTCTTCGTAACTTTATAACCTTGACACATCAATCCTGCCACTCTTAAATCTTAATGGACAAAAGAATGCAAATCATGTATAGAGTTTTCATCCCTCTTATCACTGTAGTTGCCAAACTCTCAGGACTACTGTGGCTTGCTTCCTTCCAGAACACTCTCACCAGGGTGAGCCACAGTCACTCAGTCATACCTGTTGATGATTAACACCAACAGACCATGACAAACAGATTTTGCAAGTCAATCAGCTGTAAAATTCTTACTAAGTAAGACTGTGGGAGATTTAGCACAGTCCTTGGGGAGCTGGGCCATTGAGTCCCACCTAACTACCACCCTGCCCATCTCATCCTGTCCCCAAGAATATAATAGCTGTTTTGAGTAACAGCCGTTCTTAATCTGTGCAAAGCCTAATAGTTAACAACTTAGAATTGTCTTTCATGTTGCTTTGTGTTCACATTGTACCCCATAAATGCATTAATGTACACAGTTATGACTTAATTAAAAAAATATGTTAAAAATACATACTCCTAAGACTCCCAGGCTTATACTTGGTACCAGATAAGTCATTTAGGAAAAGTTCAAAAACTTAACCTATAAAAGAGATAATTTACAAAAAGATAAGCTTTGCCAGACATTCCTGATGAACCTACCCTCTAGGCTTAAAAAGCAACATAAAGTTAGAAATGCTCCCTATTTCTTATTAGTGATACTATATCCTCACAGTAAGAATAGATAATGCTTTCTAAAAAATCAATAAAAAGAATTTTAAAAAAGAATAGATATGCTTTCTTTGCACTCAATCCATTCATTATTCACCGAGTTGAAATTATTGGACCCATAATACACTATGATTTTGTATTTCAATATAATAACCCCATTAAGAAAAACCCTCTGTACTGCAAACAAAACAATTTTACTGTTTTTTGTTATCTCAAATTTTTATCAGGCTGCTGGAATTAGGCTACAAAGAAAATGAGATAAGAGCAAAGAAACTGGAACAGAAATAAAATTATGGATTTTTTTGATAAGCCATGTCTTTACAAAAGAATGTGAGGGTTTTCACCATAGACTTACACTATAATGTAATTAAAATATAAATGAAGAGCAAAGCCATGGATAACTGGAGGAAGTAAATATGCCAGCCTTAAGTGATTGCTAATTTAGTAACTGCAATTATTAATACCCATGTCTTAGAGCAGTGGTTCTCAACCTTCCTAATGCAAGGCCCTTTAATACAGTTCCTGTGGGTCATGACCCACAGGTTGAGAACCGCTGGCTTGGAGCATCCTGGCAGCCAAAGCAAAAAGGGAAATATAAGTTTCAAGATACTGTGCTTTGTGTGAGGGAGAAAACATTACTAATACACAAATATTCAAGGCCTTCCCCTTCCCTGCCCCTAAATGCCTTTATATATTACTTCTCCTACTCAGGCTTTTGATGGACACTAGGCTGAGGGTAGAGAGAGCAAGAATATACACAGCAAGGAAATTTTGCTATCTGAAGGAGGAATTACATATTTTGGTACCCATTAACTATTATGAGAGAGTTGTCCTCACCCAGGAAGTAGAGTTGCCCTTATCTCTTTGAGAGGACGTGTAAATTCTTACTTCATCATTTTACACTAGTTAAATGCTTTATTTACCTGTGCCACAGAGCAGATAAGCCAAGTCCTCTTCTGCAAGACTATAAATAATTAGGAGCCAAAATAGTGAAATGCTGAAATCATCATCTGCAAATTAGCAATGGCTATTTTTATGTCAGGTTTTGATTTCAGGAGAAAGGGGGGAAAAATCATATTCTCATCCACTTCCTAGGAATAGCTGTAATCAAGAGATGAGTGAAATGACAAAACTCAAGTAATTAAACTTCTTCCTCATTTAAAAATCTGCTCAGCAGCAGCAATTAAAAAGACATCAGTGGATTCTTCCTCATCTAAGAGAGGCACCAGTGATTTTTACTTTCCAACCCCTAAAATGTCCCATCTCTAAATGGACTGCCATTAGTTTTTAGTAACATATATGATTAGGCAAATTCAAAAAAGGAGAAAGGAGAGAAATACATTGCCTTGAAAGAGAAGGTTTTGTTGCCTACTTGTGTGATTTCTTTTTTTTTTTTTTTTAAGGAAGAAAATAGAATTTTTAATGAGGATTGGGAAGTGCAATATTACCTTATTTCTGCTAAAGATGAGATGGTTTGCTAGCTTTGTGGAACTACACTATCAACACTGAAGATACTCACTTGTGTGTTTTCTGTACATAGAGATGTGATATGGAAACATCCATCTACCTCGTTTGCCTTGTATATATTATTGTCAAATCCCACAGAATGCAAGATGGCATCCAAACGCTGTGATCCATTCTGTTTGATTAAGAGAGCCAACCCATAGGGAGAATTTGAAAGCTTCTTTGTGAGTTCCCCTGCTGGCTCCTTTGGCAAATGGGTAAATAACCTGGAGAGTGTCCTTTCTCATCAGTCATTTATTCATTAAACTAATATTTATTGACTCTACTATGGGCCAAGCCGGATTGTGTTCAGTAAACCAAATAGACTAAAATCCCTGCCCTCATGGAGCAAGAAAGACATTGAACCATAAGTAGGGAGTAAGTCGCACTGTGTGCAGAGAGAGAAAAACAAAGCCAGGAAGAGTTATTGGAGGATGCCCCTAGGGAGCTGGTGGCAATTTGACAGAGTGAAAAGTCTGGAGGAGAGAATGGTACCTGACATTCAAACAAAGACCCAAAAGGTGTGTGTGAGGGAGCCAAGTAAGTAACCGTAGAAAGAGCTTTTCAGACAAAGGCCAGTGCAGCTGGAGTAGAGGGTCCCTGGGGTGGGGGGGATGAGCTGAGCCGGGCAGGTGAGGGTCAGCAGGGCAGGGCAGATGGTGGAGGGCCCCGAAGCCCATTGTTAGGGCTTTCTTTGGCTTTTACTCTGAGATAGATGGGAAGTCATGAAGCACGGAAAGACACCTATATTTTAAGCTATCACGTGACGATTGTGCTGAGCACAGACCACAGAAGATCAAAGGGAAAAGCAGGCGGCTCTGTAAGAAGACAGAGCACTTGTCCAAGCAAGAGTCGTGGGGGACGACCAGACGGCAGCATCCGCAGTTGCCCTGCACGCAGCTCCCCACCCGGCAGGTCCTGGGACTGAGGTGCCATGGGCTGAATCATATTTTATTGGAAAAGTCTTCTTTTTTTTTTTTAATGTTCATTGTCTTTAATAAAAGCATAAGAAACCTTTTCAAAGCGAAAAAGTCAACATTTCCACATGAGAGACTGGTATTAAAAGGTTATTGTTGATGAAACTGGAACCATGGCAATATGTCTGTTTGTAAGGGCGGAGGTTTATTCATTGAGCCTACTGTACAGGTGACAATTAAATAAGAGTTTTCATTTGTTTTTACCCTTGCTGTGGAAATTCTCTCTGACATATATTCAGCTCACTTCCCTGACTTCATAAATCCTCTATAGCAAGCAAAATTAAATCAACTCTAGTTTCAATGACTGAAGGTATGCATTATCCTAAATCTAGGCAATAATTCATATTAAACAGACATTTGGATAAACATGCAAAAGATACATGATATGAGCCTGAATTTACATTGAATCACAGGATAGAGTGCAGAAAAATTTATTCAATACCTGCTATCTTGCTTCTTTTCTTATTACAAAATTTCCTCCTAACAGTAGATTACAAATGAACTCTGGTTAATGGAATTATGACTAATCGAGACGTGTTTCTTTTCCTGTGTCCTTAGCCTTTGAGGGCCACAGTGCACACCATTTGCTGCCTCGATAGCTAATTATGACACATGCCAAGTAATTACGGACATTAGTCATCTTGTGTCTGAAATAAACATACTATATAACTTCAGCCATGTTATTCAAAACAGCTTAGAGCAAAACACCCCCTTCCGTGATAGGCTGCACTTCAATAGCCTTCCTGGCTTTTCTCCATCCAGCAGTATTTTTCTGGACTGACAATGCTATTAACCAGATTCTCAAACCAAGAATTTACACCTTCCTGTGCCTTTCAGTGAAATTAATTTCAGTTATCTGCCATGTTCACTGGGTTCTCAATAAATCTGGCTGGCAGTTTAAATAGAAATATTATTGACTCCGGCTGGATTGTGGCAAAAGTCATCACTGAGGGTTCTGCCTAGTGCTTGAATGGTAGAAAAATAAAAAATAAAAACTGCAAAAATGAGGCAAGAATGTTTCGATAAGTATGAGATAATACAGAAAATATGCAAAACTTTCACAACACACGGATAAGAACAAAATTCCAAAGGAATGTTGCAAACACGGTACATTGGATGTCCAGGTCTGTCGTAACAAAATACCACAGACCGGGTGACTTAAACGACAGAAATTTGGGTTCTCACCGTTCTGGAAGCTGGAAGTCCAAGATCAAAGTGTCAGCAGGGCTGGGTTCTCCAAGGCCTGGCTCCTTGACTTGCAGATGGCCATCGTCATGTTTGCTTGGCATTCTCCCTCTGTGTGTCTACATCCAATTTCCTCTTCTTGCTTTGGCTTAGACATGGCTGTCTTCTCCCTGCCTTTTCACTTGAAGGGCTCTCTGTGTGTGCATCTGTCTCTGACATTTCCCTTATTGTAAGGACCCCGGTCACGCTGGGTTAGGAACCACCCTAATGACCTCATTTTAGTTACCCCTTTAAAACACTTATCTCTAAATACAGTTAAATTCTGAGTTACTGGGAGTTAAGACTTCAACATACAAATTGGGGAAGGGGGTTACAATTCAGCCCATAAAACACACCATTTAGGAAAAGTATACGGAATAAATTCATTGTCCCCTATTTACTATTTAATAAACCATGATTTTTGTTGAATAATGTTCTAAGCCCCAAATATAGCTATTGACATGCTTACTCTGCTTACAAAGAAAGATCTCTAAGTCTTCATGTGACCCACCAAACCCACGGCAGAGACAGAAAGTGCTTGGAGGAACTGGAATCCAGCCCACTTTCTGTTCAGCTCTGTCTTCAGGAAACCGTCATTAGTGTGAGACTTAGAAGGAATCTTTCTTTCACATATCTTAACAGTTTGCATAATTCATAAAGCCAGGTAAAAGGAACTGATTTTGTTGGTCACTCTAGCTAGCAGTTTACAATTTTGTTTATGTTTTTAAAGAATCAACTTTTCATTTCATTGATCCTTTGTAACTTATATTTTTAGAGACAAAGTTTCACTATGTTTCCCTCGGTAGAGTGCCGCAGCATCATAGCTCACGGCAACCTACGGCAACCTCCAGCTGTTGGGCTTAGGTGATTCTCTTGCCTCAGCCTCCTGAGTAGCTGGGACTACAGGCACCTGCCACAACACCCAGCTATTTTTATATTGTTGCTGCAGTTTGGCTGGGGCCGGGGTCAAACCTGCCACTCTCAGCATATGGGGCCGGTGCCCTATTCACTGAGCCACAGGCACCACCCTTTTGTAATTTCTTTTTTTTTTTTTTTGCCTCTAAAAAAATATTTAGTTCTGCTCTGATCTTTAATATTTCTTTTCTTCTGCTAATTTTGGGTTTGGGTTTTTTCTTGCTTTTCTAATTTCTTGAGTATGTCATCAGATTGTTAGTTTGTAATCTTCCTACTTTATATTAGATGCCTACATCAAAGTATCTATGTATGCATGCTATACATATACACCTTTTCTTAGCACTGATTTTTGTCTATCCCACAGGTTTTGGTATGTTGTGTTTCCACTTTTTTTTTTTCCAGAAACTTTTTGCTTTCTGTCTTAATTTCTTCTTTGACCCAACGCTCTTTCAGGAGCATGTTGCTTTCTAGTTTCATTACATTGTAGAACTAGTGGTCAGGCTGCAAGACCACTTTTACTACAGAACTGTGACTTTGAGAACCCAAACTTTCTTTACGGCCGAGTTCAGTGGCTGAAGGTAAAACTGGTGATTGAGAGAAATCGTCTATGCATTTACCTTCCCCTTCCCAGCCTCCCTCCATCATTCACTTTCTATAGCATTTCCTGGATCACCCAGGACCACTTGACTCCAGTTCTTCCCACAGAGGCAATGGTGGTGATTTTGGTGGTAGTGGCATGCTGGGGACTGTGCTGTACTCAGCATCTGGGAAGCCTTCACAAGTCCTATCTTAGGAAAGCCTTTTAGTATAGTGGGGAAGGTGTGGATTTGGGAATGAGGGTGACCTAGGTTTGAAGCCTGGCTCCATCACGTGTCTTAATATGATCTTAAGCTAATGGACTTCTCCCTGTGAACCTCAGTTTCTTCATTTGTAAGCTGAAGTTAATGTGGGCAACAATTGAACAGATTAGCCAAACACCTGTAGCACAGACCCCTGTATAGTTCAGGAAATATTGGTTCTACAACTTCGCACTCCCAGTAATTTATTTCCCAGGCACCGTTTGGCCACTAGGAAGTTTTTAGAGTGTGGTCAAAGCAAGTCCTCTCACCATCACCATCACCTGCACATCCCTGTCGTAGCCCCACTCGGGCGCCGGGACCACACTGATGTGAGGAGCTACGGAGGATGAAAGGCCACGCTTATCACAAATTGGCCTTAGCTTTGAACGCTGAATAAATATTGGGAAATGAGATAAGAAAACAAGCCATCAGTCAGCTTGGATTGGATGATAAAAAAACAAACCCCCCAAAACGTAGATAACGCGTATGTGGGTAAACAACAAAATGCATATGGTGTTAAATGATTAGAGTTTGATTTGGAGCAGGCAAGAAAGCAAGCAAGCGAACTGGCTTCGGGAACTTTCCTGGCAAACCACACCCCGAATGGGTCACTCGGTTACTGTGAATTCTCTCCACCCTGAAGTGCGGAGACTGGGCAGCCTCACCCTCCCTTACCTCTAGTCACCTATCGTTCTGTGTTTAAGGTTTTATGCCCCTAAGTTTATTGTCAATTCCACCCGGGAAGAAATCATAATTTCTGTTTCTTTTGTTTATGCCCCTTGGGTAGGAACACAGAGACAAAAAGGAAGAAAAGGATCAAGGAGGAAGAAGGAAGGAGGAAAGGAGGAGAGAAGAATTTAAGGAGAAAGCAGTGAGAATGGCCCCCTTCAGAAGGAAGGCTGAAGTGCGCTGGAGTGAAGTATTTCAATGCTGGGAACTGGCCATCTGCAAACTGTTTGCTCTTGGTTGTTCTAGTGAACTTGATGTGTCCATTTTCCTGCAAGAGATGCTTGTTGGAGGATTCAGCATAATGAACCATCCATCATGCTTGACCTATCAACAACTCAATAAAGCAATGAACTTATTTATAGCCTGCATTGGTTATTAGTGACTAATTAAACGTGAGACGCACACGCAGTACTTTCCAGGACAGCAGTTAAAGGTAGGGATAAGGCAGCAAAAATAATTGCACAACTGCTTTTACAAAGTGCTTTATCTTTGAATCTAAATCCAGGTATTTTCCTATGATGACAATGCCTAAAACAAGAAATAAGTAAGTTTGGCAGAAGAACTTAAGAATGAGCAGGACTCAAGTCCCTTTAGACCAGCGGTTCTCAACCTGTGGGTCACGACCCCTTTGTAACAATGAAAATACATCGAGGCATCAGAAAGGTTGAGTACCACTGCTTCAGACATTTCACCACTATAACAGAAGAAGAGATCATTGCACCTTGCAAAACATACTACCTTCTAGAAGGAACCCCCTCAATTTTAAAATTCCCTGTATACCACTTGTGTAGCCCTTACTATACATTGCATTGAGTTATAATCCTTTGGGTTCATATCCTTTTATATCTTCCAATTATATATTCTTTAATGCAATGACTTTGCCACATTCAACTTTGAACCCTACATATGACCAAACCAGGTGCTTTTTACTGAGTCTGCCTTTGTTTCATGTAGTCATGGATTTGTGTTATCTTTGAGTCTGAAATTTGTTCTCTTATCTATTTCTTTATTTGGATTTGAGCTCCCAGATCCAATAACTACCTACAGACTTTGTTAAAAAACACCAGATAGCATGATCTAATAGCAAAAACTCTGGATAAGAATCTAAGAATGGTGCTTTTTCTAAATGTAAAATCAAACTTTGGTTAAGTCATATAACTTTTCTACGCCTTGATTTCTTCATCTATGAGTCCAAGCAATATCTTCTCTCTTAAGAAACAAGGGGAAGGAAAGGAAGAAACATTCAGTGGGTGCCTATTATACACCAGACACTGGGCAGGTCCGCACACAAATCACCTCATCTAAGTCTCATAATAATTTCGTGTTCATTTTCCAGCTTTACAGATGAGGAAGCTGAGACACAAGTAATTGGAAGAAAGTCTTTCAACTAATAACTGATGGAGTGAAGACACACACTTAAGGAATCCAACTTCAGGCCAGGCGCGGTGGCTCACACCTGTAATCCTAGCACTCTGGGAGGCCAAGGTGGGTGGATTGCTTGAGCTCAAGAGTTCGAGACCAGCCTGAGCAAAAGCGAGACCCCATCTCTACTAAAATAGAAAAAATCTGAGGCAAGAGGATCACTTGAGCCTAGGAGTTGGAAATTGCTATCAGCTATGATGCCATAGCACTCTACCCAAGGCAACAGCTTGAGACTCTGTCTCAAAAAAAATAAAAATAAAAAGAATGCAACTTCAAATCCATTTAGGTCAAATGTTCAACACTTTGTGAAAGTTGCTGAGCTGGCTGCCACCATGATTGGTTGCCAAGGATACAGAGATGAACTAAACAGAAAGCTTTCATTCTAGGAGAAGGTGAAAACATAAAAACAACTAACTATGTAAGAGTGTGTCCTTAGAAGCTATTCTATCCCACCCTGCTGCTTTTAGTAGAATACGAAGGATAAAGCATACAAAAGTGTGTCCACACCTACGGTGCATCTTAGTAGGGTAATGGTGAAACTTATCAAATGTAGAGTATCCATGTCTTTATATAGTGATTAAGAAAATGCTATGAGGGCTATCTCTCACAGTACGATCAAAATGTTTCTGATTGTATATGAAGCACATTCTGCCCTATGATTGCACCAATGTACACAATTATGATTGAATAAAA
>CAUYRH010013434.1:0-10499 GCA_963574655.1 Perodicticus potto | reverse complement strand
GCCTCCAGCCCCCTTCCCACCTCCATCCCCCAGCTCTTCCCTCCTCCATCCCCCCTTCCCTCCTCCATCCCCCCTTCCCTCCTCCATCCCCAGCCCTTCCCTCCTCCATCCCCCAGCTTTTCTCTCCTCCATCCCCCCAACCCCTTCCTTGCCTGGCACATTCTTCTCCTGCCAGCACCACCTACAAAAGTCACATTGAAACCCTGTGAAAGTGCCCCCAGCTTCTGGGGCCACCGACCCTTCCCCGCTGTGTTCCCACTGCTGCCTGGGTACGTCCCCATCATAACAATCTCCGCCCACAGCAGCCAAGGGCTTGTGCGGCTGCGTCCAGCCCAGAACGCAGGTACTGGGAAAGTGAGAATTGGGCCTCTTCATCTTGGTTTTTAGGCTCGACATGGCTCTCGGCAAAAATCGCTGATGGCCCAGATGCGGAGGGGCTGGGTACGGGGACGGAGGAGGGTGGGCAGGAACACAGCCCTCATCTGCCCCCAAGAGCCGGGAGCCCCGGCCCGCAGGGCGCTGCTGTATGCGGCATGAACAGAACCGGCCTGCTCACCCAGCTTCTGTGTGCTGCTTTCTCCCCAGATGGGGTGGACCGGACCTCCACAATCTAGAAGCCGAAGATGAGAGTGACCGCGCTGGCCGTGAAGCCGACCGCTGCGGGTCCAGTGTCAGCCATCTTCAGTGTTGTGCAGAGTCCTCCAAGATACGTCGCAGCCTCTTTCCCCCGGTCCCTCTCCCGTGTTGATTTGTGAGAGCGTAGGTCATCCTTGTAAACGTATCAGTAGACCTGGGATTGGTCATTTTGTCATTTGTTTCTGTCATGGGATGGTTTGGTGTGGGGGTGGGGAGGGGTCTCTGGAAACACAGGCCTGGGAGGGGTGGAGGGCACACAGGGAGCTTCCCGGCAGCGAGGGGAAGGCAGAGTCCTGGCCTGAGAGGGGCGCGAGGGACACAGAGGGAGGGGCCTTCTAGGAAAGCCTGGCGCACAGCCCGCCACGCAGGGCACGTGCGTCCCAAGGAGGAGACAGTCCTGACTGCATCTCCCCAAGGCCTTGCTTGGAAGAGCTACAGGAAAGGGCCCTGCGGCAACGGGGGTGAGAAGGAAGAAATTCTCTCCAACAAAACCCCAGATAAACTTTGATTTGTGTGTTGTTTACATGACAACTTTAAAGGGTACAGAATGTGTAAAGAGTTTGGGCAGAACTTCTCTACAGACGATGGTCTTTGTAAAGGATGTGTTGTTATGGGTTCATTTTTTCCCTGTATTTTTAATAATAGCAGCAGGGTTGTGTTTTAAAACGGCCTCCAAGCTCTACTTCTCGGGAAGGGGGTGCCCTGGGCCCTATGTCACATGGGCCAGAGAGGTCTTCTCCACCAGCAGGTGGCAGGGACGTGTGGGTGGAGGTAAAGGACACAGATGTGCCCAGAATGAGTGTGGCACTGGGTGAGGGCACAGGGTGATGCCACGTGGTCACTCAGCGTCCGAGAGAGCCCGCGGCCTCCTTCCACGCTGGGTCTGCTTCCCCTTCCCCTGCCCCTGCTCCCCGGCACGCGGGGCTCCTCCTGTCCCTCCCAGCCTTGCTCCACACCCACCCTGGCAGGTGCAGGTTCCCACCTTCCTGGAGAAGGAAAGGCGAGGATGGACTCTTCCCTCGTGAGAGGTCTGATACCCAGATGGCAGGGTCACCAGCAGGACCCAGAGCCCAGGTCTGCGGCCCCTCCACTCGGTCTCTGCTCAGGAAGAGCAGGAGGGGAAGGCCCAGCAACAGTGTAGAAAGGTCGGCAGCAAGTGCCAGAGAGAGCACGCGGGGCGGCGTCGGCCCTCAGGTGCACGGGCAGTGAAGGAAGGTGCAGGAAAGGTTAGTGTCAGGGTGGAGACAGAGCTACGGGTGTCCTGTGTAGTTGGCTGGTTCACCCATCCACACAGAGGGGAGAAAAAGACTCTCATTACACAGTGAGAGCCTAACAGACTGTGCTACCGCAGAGTAATGGCTCTATTTCTTAAGGGCAAGAAAGGCTGCGTTTCAGAATTTGACGTGGGGGAGGGTATTAGCAGAAATGAGCCCAGTCGCGCTCAGCGCTGGAAAATCGGGTTGAACAAATGTCGGGAGGACACCAGCCGGCGGCCAGATCCAGGCGGGGGTGTAAGGCTGGCTTATTAAATGGATGAGTCTGGGGTTGTGTTTTTTAAGTGAAGTCAGAGTCAAAATTAACATCAGACCATGAAAATCACTGCACTCGCTGATGGGTTTTTTTTTTTTTAAACTAATGAACTATATGCAGATTTTAAAGGCCTTAATGAAATCCAAACAACTTTCTTTTACCTTCGAGATTACAAAGGTAGACCCACCCCAGTCTTGGACACTGCAACAGGGTTGTAAAGTCCTTTACAGTCTAAAAAGGTGACAGCAGCGTAACCACCGAGAACCTTCCCTGAGTGGAGGAGCCCTGGACCCACAGCCACACGCATTGCTTATAAAAGCTGCAGACCTCTCCTTGGGTTACTGACCTCTGGAGGTGCAAGTCCACGCACAGAAAGAGACAGCATTTCTTAGTTGATTATTTTTAACCAAGTGCCATTAACATTCATCTTCCACATCCCTTTTCTAAACAAGCTCAGTGTTATTTGGGGAATGTGTTAGGATGGATGACCACAGGTAAGGCAGAAAGAATAGGTCAAATGTTGAAGGCCAAAGGTAAGACCAGAGGGTTTGGGAATGTGTTTTTTGGATGCCGAGAAAGTTGTTAAAGAGGAGAAGAAACAATGTATTGCACACTTTGTTGAGAAAGAAGAAGGCGTTCAGATCTCTGCAAAACGCATCTGTAAAGACTCGTGTCGTTCAGAAAACAGACTGTGAAACACAGTCGCATCAGCATGAATCCTTTAAAAGGAAGAAGAGACCTTAATGTATTTGCAAATCTGAATTTCTATTTATTCCTTCACTGAATAGAGAAACAATGGTTATCTGATTATTAGAGATATTATTTTGGATATGTTACTTATTAACTTGCTATGGCTGGTAACCATGATAAAGTCTGTTATTAATAACAACATAATTCTTTTTTTAAAAAGAAAGAAAAGCTTATTTTTCATTGACTATGTATAGATTTATCTACTTAGTTATGTTTTGCTATTAGTGTTTTAATTTGTTTTTTAAGTTGTGTGTTCTGATGAATATGAGGAGCCTGTCCCCCTTGTTCTGAATCCTGTGCTGACTGCAGGTATACAGCGCAATTTACAAATCCTAAAGCAAAAGAATTTTATTTATAAAAGAATCAAACAGTTGCATGCACAAGGCTGTGAAGTCAAATATTTAGTACTGTAGCGGCAGTGCCTTTTTTTGTATTTACCCGCCGACCCCCAGATGCAACTGTTTTATATTAATAGTAAATGATTTAAAATCTCAGAGTAAAATGTATTTCACTACATGTTGCCCCCGTGTTCTGATTTAAGCCGTGTGTCCTCACCATCTCCACACTGTCCCAGGGACGGTGGCGTCCTGTCACGTATGATGTTTTACTGGTGCTTTTATTCATAGTGGTTTCTTATCAGAAACAGTAGGAAGAAACTCGTGAACTGTGTACAAGACATGAGACACTGCTGCTGCTGTTTTTTCCACATGCTTTTGAGTTTCACTTTTTAAATCAGAGCCAGCCAGCAGGATAGACACGCGGGGTCCGCCTGCCGAGGGCGGCTGTTTGCACCACGCCTCCCAATGCTGTGTGTGGATGGTTCCTTTTTGGTCCCCAGGATTTGAGCTACGGCCCGGCCCTGGCTGCCCCATTCACTGACAAGACATGGAGGGAATCTGGGCTGTCTTTGGAGGTGTCCTTGGCTGCCTTTTACAGAATGGAGTCTTCTCCGGTCCTTTGGTCTTCTGCTCTTCCGCCCCTCTGGTAGCTACTGCTGGTGCAGACTTTGTGGATGTGTCTCCCTGGGCCCAGGCTGCAGGGCTGGGTGGGGCTGAGCGCACAGGCACAGGCCAGGAGGACAGCGCGGGGATACGGAGCAGGCCCCCATGTCCTCGGCCCTCTAGACTGGTCTGCAGCAGATGGCTCCAGCCTGGGCACGGGGAGGTGGCCTGGCCAAGGCACTCAGGGCTGCCTGTTGCAGGAACAACCTGCCGAAGGATAATTTGCACATGGGGCTGTGATAACACTAATGTTGACTTTTTTTCTTTTTTTTTACAAGTCATCAGAGATGTTTGCAAAGCGTGTTTTTTTTTTTTTTAAATTCCTTTATCTTTACTTAAAGATGAATGTGTATTCCTCTGGGAGGAATAGAAAGAAAACAGGAATGCTAGTGATGTGAGCAGAAGATTCCTCCCTAGTGCCCTCTGACCTCCTGTGTCCATGCCTAACGTAGCTGACTTTTACAAAGCTTTCTCGTTGCATGCCCCGTGCAGGCACCGTCTTGTTGTGCGTGCATGCGTTTCGTCCTGTTTTCCTGTATAAAGTTAGTGAACAAAGAAATATTTTTGCCTAGTTTATGTTGCCAAACAATGCATATTTTTTAAATTTGTCATATATGGAAAGAGCATGTTTGTTACATGTAAAAGCTTTACTGATATACAGATATACTAATGTTTGAAGATGCTGTTCTTTGCAAGTGTACAGTTTTCAGATGTTGTTACAGTGAAACACCCTTGTGGTTTAAACTTGCTACAATGTATTTATTACTCATTTCCTCCCATGTAACTAAGAATCATGGCTATATTTCATATCAACGTTATACTGAAAGTGAAAGGAAATGATTAATACAAGGTTTTGTAACACTGGTGTGTGTCTTTTTTTCTTTTTGTCAACATGATCGATTGGAAGGTAAGAACTGAGTCTTAAAAAAAAGCCGGTAAGCAAGAGCGGGCATGAAATCCCTGTTCGCTGTTCCCACCCGGTATTCTACACAAACTACAGCTTCAACTGTGAGCTGCTCTTAAACAAAAACGTGGGGGGAAGGGTGTAGAAATTTATGCAGTTTGATCTGTACCCGGAATAGCCAATAAATGTATTTAGAAACATGTCTCTGAGTCAGGGGTCACAAACTCTAACCCTGCAGGCACTACTGGCTCTCCACCCTGGCTGCCTTTGAAATGTTTCACACCTTAACCACAGCACGAACAGTAGCCTCTTGGAGCTTTTTACCTACACGTAGCTTGAATTGCGTCCTCGTACTTCCAATTCTGGTATGATGTATACTAATACAAATTTAAATGTTGTGTCAGGTAAACACATTCTGGCTGCAGAGACACGCCTGGGTCTGGATTCTGGCGCCAGCACCCTCTAGCTGTGTCATCATAGACAAATTAACCTCTCTGCATCTTGGGTTTGCTTTGGGTTTTGGCCCGTGACATTCTAAGTTCATGTAATTAAACTTATAACCCCTCTCCCTTGCAAAAAAAAAAAAAAAAGTAAAAACAAGAAAACGTAAGGTATAGAGGTCACTGCCATCATTAACTCCCCGCAGAAGCCACCACTTGACATTATGGCAGTGACCACGTGGTGACTCCCTCCTCCCCAGGCTCAGCTGCTCAGGAGACAATGCAAGAGCCACACGGGTCCCTAGTAACAAAGAAATTTCTCATAGGCTGAGGCATAGAATGAAATTCCTCATAAGGTTGGATTCTTGTAACCCACATGAGCTGCTTCTCAGGGCCCGATGGCAGAACTAGCTAGGGAGAACAAAAGGGCACCGCTGAAAACTCGAGCCCCCCCGATACACGTGGCACCAGGGTGACCTGAGGGGGAAGGGTGTGCGTGCAGCACGGCCAGGGAGCAGATTTGACATGATGTCTGCAAAGCTATAGCTCTTTGCAGGCAATGTCTGCAATGGAATGTTCAGTGCTAGGGAGAATGTTATAAGTTACCCGCACGGTAAAGTGCTGAGGACCCCCTAACACCTCCCATTCCGAAGGGGTTTAATCCAGGGGCGTCTGCCCCATTCATGCCCTACATGCTAATGGAGAGAGGAGCCCGAGGCAGTACCAGGGCCGAGTGCAAACTCGGGTGGAGATGCCCTGCTTTGCTCCCTTGGACAGTCACTATAGCCCTCACTGGCCTTGACCCCTAGTCAGCCCAAGCCCTGTGGTCCTCAAAGGTTTAGGGGAAGATTGGGCACGCAGCGCTTTTATCAGCAACAATCCCGTCCGTAAGCAAAACCACCTCCTCTAGGCACATGTGCAGCCTTCACGGGAACCTGCTCCCCACCCCCAGAAGGTCCCGTTTGCTGTGTCCCCTTTCCCAGGGGCAAGGCTAGTGCATTGCACTCCAGCCCCCATGTCACATACCCTGCACAGGCTCTCACAAGCACGCCTACACTTTCTATTTTGCACACACCTCCCCAACACTGGGCTTTGCAGGCTGATGCTAGAGCCCAGGGAAGCATAACAGGGCTATTTATAGCAATTGGGCAGAATAATTTTTTTTTTTTTTTTTAGCAGGCCTGTGCCGGGTTCGACCCCACCAGCCCTGGTACATGTGGCCCTCATCCTAACCACTGAGCTAGGATACTGAGCTGGGAAGAATAATTTTAATCTGTTGATTCTAATGAAATATTGGGGAAGTGAAAGTTTTCTTTTTCTTATGTTATATGAAAGAATTGGAATTCCAGTACCACACCTGAATCCAGGTGGTCTGGGAAGTGCTGAGTGACTGGGGGTCCCAGAGCTGCTGCTATGGGCCCAGCGGCTGCAGTGCTCAGGGAGGGGTGGGATCTTGATGCAAACAAATTCCCAAACCTGGCTGCCAGCATGGCGCCGCCAGGGAGGTCTGAGGGGGCCTGTGAGTTGGCCCAAGAGTGGAGAATGATTTGTTCCCTTAGTCATCTGTAAGAGCTAAAAACAAAATAGGTGGGAAAAGGGACATGGGAGGGAGGGGAAGGTGAGTAGGTAATAGGAGTGGTGACATGAGGATGGAGCCTGAGCCAGAAGTCTCTGGAAATGGGCCGATGACGATAGCACTGCTCCATATCAGCCCCTGGGCTGTGCTCGTCACATCCCCACTCTCCTCTGGGGCCCTGAAGGTGAAGGGTGGAGAGCGGTTCCTCTGAGACATGTTTGGGACATCAAGTGAAGATGAAAAGGTGGGTAACAGATATCGGGAAACGCAGGCAAAGCTTCAGCTGCTGGCTCCTCTCACACTCCACAGGGGTGGCTCCTCTCACAGCCCAGTCGTGGCTCCTCTCACAGTCCACAGTCTTGGCTCCTCTCACAGTCCAGTGGTGGCTCCTCTCACAGTCCAGTCATGGCTCCTCTCACAGTCCAGTGGTGGCTCCTCTCACAGTCCACACTGCTGGCTCCTCTCACAGCCCACAGTCGTGGCTCCTCTCACAGTCCACACTGCTGGCTCCTCTCTCAGTCCAGTCGTGGCTCCTCTCACAGTCCACACTGCTGGCGCCTCTCTCAGTCCACACTGCTGGCTCCTCTCACAGTCCACACTGCTGGCTCCTCTCTCAGTCCAGTCGTGGCTCCTCTCACAGTCCAGTGGTGGCTCCTCTCACAGTCCAGTCATGGCTCCTCTCACAGTCCAGTCATGGCTCCTCTCACAGTCCAGTGGTGGCTCCTCTCACAGTCCGCACTGCTGGCTCCTCTCTCAGTCCAGTCGTGGCTCCTCTCACAGTCCACACTGCTGGCTCCTCTCTCAGTCCACACTGCTGGCTCCTCTCACAGTCCACACTGCTGGCTCCTCTCTCAGTCCAGTCGTGGCTCCTCTCACAGTCCGCACTGCTGGCTCCTCTCTCAGTCCAGTCGTGGCTCCTCTCACAGTCCACACTGCTGGCTCCTCTCTCGGTCCAGTGGTGGCTCCTCTCACGGTCCAGTGGTGGCTCCTCTCACGGTCCAGTGGGGGCTCCTCTCACGGTCCAGTGGTGGCTCCTCTCACGGTCCAGTGGTGGCTCCTCTCACGGTCCAGTCGTGGCTCCTCTCACAGTCCAGTCGTGGCTCCTCTCAGTCCACACTGCTGGCTCCTCTCACAGTCCACACTGCTGGCTCCTCTCTCAGTCCAGTGGTGGCTCCTCTCACAGTCCAGTGGTGGCTCCTCTCACAGTCCAGTCGTGGCTCCTCTCCCGGTCCAGTCGTGGCTCCTCTCACGGTCCAGTGGTAGCTCCTCTCACGGTCCAGTGGTGGCTCCTCTCACGGTCCAGTGGTGGCTCCTCTCACGGTCCAGTGGTGGCTCCTCTCACAGTCCAGTCGTGGCTCCTCTCAGTCCACACTGCTGGCTCCTCTCTCAGTCCAGTGGTGGCTCCTCTCACAGTCCAGTCGTGGCTCCTCTCACAGTCCACAGTGGTGGCTCCTCTGCAGTCCACAGTGGTGACGAGCTCCTCTGGAGCAAACAACTTTCCGCAGTGCACAGCGTCCTCCCAAGCTACCTCCCAGCCCGGCGGCTCCCTTCAACCAGCCTCAGCCACAGGGCTCTTGTCCACAGACACGGGGCTGTCTGTGATGTGAGACCAGGAATTCATGTCTGAGAACCCCCTCCACTCTTAAGTAGTTTCTACTTCAGTTTTTAAAACCAGTGGAGAAAGTTTCTGGCAACCTTATAAAGCTCGTACTTTATAAAATACTGCTTTGTGTTTACGCTTGACTCAGCATGTATGTTTCTAAATAGCATGTTGCTCAGTTTTCTCGAGGTTTTGTGTTTTAAGTCCAATCCAGGAGAAACAAAATTGGAGCTTTAGTGAATGAAATGATCCCCCCAGGTCTGCGGGAATCCAAGGTAGCCGATAGGCCCCAGCCCAATCCTCCTGTGGGAACCACAGCTGGGACTGGGTGTCCCCTGATTGTTCCAATGTCCCTTGGAAGATGTTTCCAGCTTTCCAGGCCATAAAATTCTTAGCAGGCTCAGTTGAGTGAGATCAGATGAACATACAACCCCCCAAAGCAAACCCATCCACTTGCAGGTCAAAACTTCACTGTCTATTTATTCCAGATCTGTTCTCTGGGAAGAGCCTAAACATCAACTTCCCGTACCTGTGTCTCTTTTAACATTGGTCCATGACTCTGTTGCTCATCCAAAATGGATCACAGACAAAGACAGCAAATTGTGGACTAGAAAAACCAAATGCATGTATGACAAGTAAGTCATTTCCCCCCAAGCACGGCCAGGAGTGCCATCCTCGTCCCAGGGCAGGGGGCACATGCTCTACAAACTTCCTCCAGCTCCTTCTCTTCTCAGACACAGAGCCCAGCCCTCAGCACCGTCATCCACTGCGTTAATCAGGTCTGCTTCTAAAGTGCGTATCCGCCCTGCCCCTTAAGCACAAAGATTTAAGGGGACAGGCCCTGGCGTGCTGGCTGCCGTGTACTGAGGGCGTTCTGAAGGCACTGCTAAGGGGTTGGATGTCCGCAGGCAGAGGACAGCTTCTGCACGAAGTTCCTTCTGGAAATGGCAGGAGCAGTCCAGAGTGACAGACCTCCCTGTGCCCACCTGAAAAACAGAAGGTGCCTCAGCAGCCCCGCTTGTCCCCACTGCTGCCAGGTGGCATAGGCGCCCAGGGGACAACTGAGTGGGGCTCCCAGGAGCAGCAGCTTCCCCTCTGTGGGTGTCCACTAGGACCAGGCTCCAGCAGAGCGGGGCCTCGCTTTTCCTCTCTGGCCTACAGCAGATCCAGGGGTGTGGACTTTGAGCTTGCTGCCTGCGGCTTCCCCGGCACCTGGAGGATTCAGCAGTGCCGGGCGTACCCCATTGGGAGGGACATCAAGCCGCCTGAGCACCCCAGGGACCACTGGGGACCAGTGCTTCCCCGGCACAGCCAGGAGCTGAACTTGAGGGATCTGGGGAAAGGCCCCCAGGACAGGGGGTGTTGCTGGGGGCACAAAGGTGGGATTTCTGAACTAATCTCAGATGCAGGGTAGCCCA
Source organism: Perodicticus potto (assembly GCA_963574655.1). NCBI lineage: Eukaryota > Metazoa > Chordata > Mammalia > Primates > Lorisidae > Perodicticus > Perodicticus potto. The sequence goes on along the minus strand of CAUYRH010013434.1, from coordinate 644 downwards.
GACGGGCAGGACTGAAAAAGAGAGGAGTGTGAGGACCCCAGGAAGGCCCCTGTTGCCCAGGGCGGGACCCGGACGGGCCCCAGCCTGTGCCGCCACTGCTGGGGGCTCAGCACGTTGCAGCCAGTCAAGGCCAGACACCAGAGAGACCAGAGGCAGTCAGGGGAGGAAGGGGAAAGAAGCCCGCTCCTGCAGCCCGTGTGAATCCTCCTCTCACGGTGCCTCCCCCACCCACTTTCTGGCTTGGTGGGCCAAGCTCCCTGGAAGCTTCCCCAGGGGCCTGGGAGCTCACCCTCGAGGTGGCTTTCGTGCCTGCCTTTCTGGAGCTTGAGGACAGGCTCACCCCTGACATCCCATCCTGTGCTCCTGGCTGTGGCCAAGGACGAGGCCCTCCAGGAGCTCCAGGACCCTGGCCACCTGGGCATCTAAGTGCTTCATCTGAGGGGCTAGGTTCTTTCCTGCAAGCACCACCCTCTGGCAAGGAGGACAACTTGCATGGCCCTTTATTTATTTTTTTTTATTAAATCATAATTGTGTACATTGGTGCAATCATGGGGCACAATGTGCTGACTTCATATACAATCTGAAATATTTTCATTGAACTATTTAACATAGCCTTCATGGCCTTTTAATCACTATATGAAGAC